>JAFIDM010011490.1:0-20055 GCA_023159025.1 Thereuonema tuberculata | reverse complement strand
ATTTGTCTATCTGTCTATCGTTTAGTATCGACAATTTGTCTATCTGTGTAATCATGAAACAACTCGGTTCTCACTTGATATTCATGAAATACGGTATGTAGTGAGGGCTGGGTAGACCCTAGGATCCGTTTGGAGGAGAATGGAGCGTGGAAAAAATTCCCGCCCTCCGCCGAGGCCGGTAATCGAACCCTCTACCTCCAGTCCGCAGCCAAACGCCGTTACTCCCTCGGCTACCGGGCCCACATTTCCATTCATACATATTTGAAATAATTCGATTCCAAACTGATCACTTTTAATGAAACTTGATTGTTTCCAAATTATTAAATTTATTAACCGGTCTCTTAATTCCATCGAAATCGATTGAAAATCAGGGACCTTTGCATTTATTTTTATTTTTTTTATTCGAGATAAATCTCATTCTAGACAATAACTTTGCTCCAGACGATAGATGTCGTAAATCCAGCTCTTTTATGATAGAATAACAAAAAAATTAATAATAATACCAATAATTGGACTAAAATGAAACGCCAAATGTTAAAAAAAATAATAACGAAAGCGCTTATTACTAATAATTTCACTAGAGAAAGTTCCTAATAAAGAATTCATTATAAATAAATTTAAAATTCTCTTCAGTTCATCTTTAAAATAACAGAATGAAAAAAAGCATGGAATTAAAAGTTCTTTAAAACAGATTCAGGTCTACCTCTTAAAGAAAAATGGTGATTATAATTTTTATGTTTTTTTTTTTGTCTAAAAACTAATTTTTAATCATTGATTTTTATTGTATATTGTATATTTTAAAAATAATAATAAAAAGCTTAATTCTTATTCAGTTATTTTTCTTTTTCTTTTTTTTTTTTAATTTCTAATTTTTAATTTTTTATTTAGATACTGTAAAGAAACTTTCTTTATTTTAAATTTTCTTCATTTTTGTATTGTTTAGCAATTTTCATAAAAGTAAAAATCAGCCTTTTTTTTTTTTTTTTTTTTTGTGCTTCTCCGTTTTTCGATATTCGATTTTGTAAGTCGTTCTCTTCTTCTCCCTCCCCCATCGCGCCCTGCTTTTCCCGTCCGATATTGTGCTCGTCCATAACAAGGAACTCCAGATTGACAAGTCTGCCTCCTTCTCCTTCTTCTTTGACAAATGCGACGAAGAGCTCGCAGCCAAAATGGCCTGTCATCGCCCAGTGCCTTTTTTTTTTTTTTTTCTACACGCACACACACACACGCATAAAAAAAAGTAGGTGTTTTCTTCTCCTTCCACCCACTACTGGATAGCCAAGAATGTCGATGATTTAGGAAGAAAAAGGGAATAAAGGAAGGAAGATAGTTGTATTGCTGTAGGACAAAAACCAGAAAGACACAAGTGTTATCAGGGACATCGGGCCAACATCTGACACCCACACAGTAGGAAAAAAAAAAAAAACTCACCACAATTTAAAGACATTTCCTCTGTGCAATGCCCCCTTCGGATTTTATTCAAAAACTCGTTAAATAGCAAAGGGGATAATATAATAGAAATCCATTAAAACTAATTCAAGATATATATATGTATAATCTCTGAATTAAAAACCTTTTTATCAAAAACAACGAGATTAAAACCTAAAAATCTAAGTCTCAGATTGCAAAGAAGGGCAAGTGAAAACATTTCTTTACATCTTAAAACTCTTTTCCAGTTAGATATTCAGTTGCAGCGCTGAAGACAACTTTTTTTTCCTGCGCAATAAAAATAAAAAAAGAGCAATCTTATTTAGATACGTTATTCCAGTTTTACTTGCTCACAAACTTTGATTTTGTTTTCCTTTAAGAAATTAAAAGAAAGAAAAAAAGCCATGTTGGGAATTGTATCATTTTAATATTTTTTTATTCAGATTACAACCAGATTGTAATGATACTAAAAACTTTAAAAATGCTTTACTTTTTGTGTTTTTCAAAGTTTACTAACTACAAAAAATAATTTACGAATTCGATATTATATTTTAGTAACAAATCTCTCAACCTGGGAAACCATTGGAGAAGAAAAAAGTATATTTATATTGATTTTACAAATCTTAATAATACACCCACCAATTTGCCTCTACGATCCTTCGTGGTCAAATTTCTTGAATTTTCTAGAAAAGAAAAAGAAAAAAATATTCTAAGCTTATCTCGCGCGATTGTAGTATATTTAGAAAAATATGAGAAGCTGACATATATTTCAAAAAAAATAAGAATGGAGGCATAGTTAATAATTTGTTGAAAACTTTCCACATCAGTCACGTGACTTGGTTTTGACTAATAACGTTCCCTTGCTGCTGTTTTTATAGGAGAATGTCTGTACACCAATTATTATTACTTTTTTTTAATGTATGTATTGAAATTTTGTTGAACAGCTTGGAATAGCCCCCCAAAAAAAGACAGTATTTCTGTGTCTTTTGTTCGATTTTCTAAGGCCATACATGGGTACGTTTTTACCGTGGGTGCTTCCATTCTTTCTCATCGTCGTTTGGAACTTCTTGACCTGGTCACCGTCAATGGCACCTCGTCTACCGTCCCTCGTCTTCAAGGGTCCTTGTGCCCTCAGCCAGGTGTCGGGCTCCTCGTCGAGCTGAACAGCCATTCAGGCCGTTGAAAGCCGTGTATCGCTTCGACCTCAAGTGTTGGAGCCGCCTTCTCTTCGCGGCTCTGTTCTTGAGAGAAAATGTTTGCAAGGCGTCAGAATTGCCTGGTGATTCGGGTGTCCAATGTGTTATTGCATGTTATTGCGAAGAAGGAATTTCTGCACCAGTGCCCTCTTGAAAGCAACAAACCGGATTCCCTTTTGAGACGTTTAAAACATTAAACACTAGTGAAAAGAAGTTTACATTTACTAGGAATAGATGGCAATACAAAATATCCAAGAGATCTGTTTGTCAGTAATGTTAGGATTACAAGTTAGTCTTATTATAAAACAATCTTGGAAAGCAGGAATTTCTACACATTTCATTGGGAACCATTTGAAGATATATTGTGCATTGAAATACATTTAATTTCTAGTGATATCTGAATGCTTAATAATCTTCACATTCCTAGCTTTCTTTTGACTGTAAAATGTAAGACAATGTGTTTTGTTGTTGGCTCTTTTTTTTTTTTTAAGCTGATAATTTTATTTATTTACAAACTGGTCAAAGACGGAAGAATATCAAGGTGATTGTCTATAAATACTTTTCAATGAATTATTTTGAGAGTGGTACAGATTTAAGTGTTATTAAAAATCAAAAATTGATTTCGTTTAAAACTCTTATCATGCACAAAATTATTTAAAAGTAACCTGTATTCATCTGTATATGGGAGTATTTCCGTCAACTTGAAATTCATAAATTTTAAATCATTTCTGAACTGATGAAGGCTAATAACCGCAACGCGTTCGTTTTTTTGTAATCCGACGCATTAAAATGATAGTGTTGTAATAAGAGTTCTTTTTTTATAAATTCTCTATTCGTTATTTATTAAAATTCTGAAATTGAAAATTACTATTTTTTTATTATTATTTCGATTAAAGTCTATCACCAAAAATGTTTTGTTACATTTGAAAATGTAATATGTTATTTCTTTATAAGCACTCAATACCAACGTTTAGAATTAATGACGTCAAATGAAGCACTGTAATTGGTTGTTTTTGGTCTCGGTATTCCGATCATTGCTGCTGATTTAGCAAACATGACAGAATATACACATATTGTTCGACCCATGTTGGTACTGTTACATAATTTTGTGCTTCCAAACATGTTAAAAAACATTATATCCTCAACCAAGTATTGTTCGTTGTTTCACAGCACGTTAAGTTTGATTTAATTTAACAAGTATCTCTTGTTGGAACCATGTATCATTTATTACTAAATAACATATGGATAGTCAAGCTATTTACATGTTGCCTATTTCGACAATTTAATGTTGGCATGTTCTGTATTGTAATAGACTCAGAAGGTCTCAGACTTTGAGTTTACTGTACTAGAAATGAAGAACAAAAAAAATCTCTCCTTTGATTTGAAAATCTTTACAGGAGCAGAAACAGCATTGATTTATGCCTGCGTAAATACTGTATATAAAAATTATTCAAGTTAATACTTATTATTATTATTTACTATTTTCAGGGTACTAAAGAAAATCATATTAAAACTCATTCTGAATTTTTCTTTTTTTTTTTTTAACAGAAAAAAATTACAAAAGTAATTATGTCTTGTAGATCTAATAATTTAATGACACTGGCATTAAATACGCGTAGACATTGGCAGAATTTAACAAAATCCTTCGTCGAACCCTGAATAAAATAAGAATTTCTTAAAAATATTAAAGATAAGATAAAGTCAGATTCTAAGTATTATAATAATGTGATTTTCAGATAGCAAAAAATCTCCTTAGTCCAATACATCCACACAGACAGTAGATTTTTTGTTCGACAACTCTCTCATGATTATTATTATTATTCTGATGAAGTTAGATGTAGTTGGATATCTTCTATTCCAAAATGACTCCAAATTTGGAGTAGAAGTTGTCTAATTCTTAAATACTGTTACTTATCTATCGATCTAATATATATATATATGCAAAGAAAAAAAAAAACAAATTTAGAGACCGTATAAAATGAAAACCGCCAAAAATATAAAATACAAAACATAGGCACTAAAAAATAGGAAAGCTAAGTAGACAAAGTAGTTTGCATTCTAAGTTGATTAGATTTGAGTTAAAAACGTTTCCCTGTGTCCAAAGCGGCAAAAATCAAAATGGCCGACAGACAGCAGAAAATTCGCTGCTTGTATCATCTTTACGAAATGATAATGTTTGAGTTGAATACCCTTTTTTTTTTTAACTCGAATAAATCAAAGGAAATGTAATAGCATGTAAAAACCCTTTTATTTTCACGAATTTAATTCATCTTTCAAAGCCAACCTAAAGAATTATTTTTCAAAACTTGTTGTGAATTGGAAGTACGAAAAGAAGAGGAAAGTTGATGATGTTGTTTTTTTTCAGCTCTTTTTATCTCTGCTTCAAATAGAATTCTGTTAATATTTTTCTCGTATTAAATGAAATAATATATTTAAAAAAAAAAAAAAAAAGAAGACCGAAATGACTCAACGTTTGAGAATTAATTGAGGCCCTTGTGTTTGCACGTGCACTGCACGTGCGAGGTGAAAAGTCTTCTAATCCGCAATCTAAACTTGTCGCGTTTTGCATAATCCTAATCGGTTTCCATTTGCCCTTCTTCATTTGTTCAACACCCACTCGTTATCATGACATCAATTATTGTCCTGCTTTAACAAAACAAACGCTCGAATTCCCAAATTTTATTGCAAAAGTTTTCAAATTAAAAAAAAGCTAATTACAAATTCAGTCTGGGAAGAAAGTTTCTGAAAACGTATGGAGCAGAAAAACCAAAAAAATGAAATATTGACAACTAAATTGAAAGTGACTTAGAAATAAAATTGCTTTAAAAAAAATTCTGTAAATCGCAAAGTTTGCAGTAAATGTTATGTATAGGCTTAATGATATAAGTATTTATTAACAGTAAAATTTGTTAAGTAGTTTTCTTTTATAAAACCATAATCGAAATGATTTCAAATTATTGAACGTCATATCGTTTAAACATTGCAGTCTACTGGTAATTAGCGAATGGCTAGACCTTAACAGTTAGCTATCAAAAGCCATCTGGAAGACGATTCTCTTAGATTTTTCTAGATTTCTATACTTGTTGTATCTTCATATCATTACATCTTAGCAATAGTAGTTAATTTCAGTATCTGTTCAGTAGAATAAGTTAAAGCGTTTCTACATTAAGATATTAAAAAGTAAAGATAGAAAGATAAGTGGGACAGCTATTGTGAGCCAATGACAGCTCAGAAAAAGATTAGATGATCATTATTTTTATTAATACACGAGCTGTGCCCGGCGGTGTCACCCGCGTTAAATTGGCCCTTCTCGGTAATGTTCGGTTCTCGTCGTGCGGCCAAGCCGCCCCATGGTTGACGTTTATGTTTGCTGCTCCGCTCCTATTGGTCGTAGCGTGATGTTATATAGCCTATAACGTTTCTCAATAAGCTGGCTCTCTAAGGCAAAAAGAATTTTTCAAATCGGACTGTAGTTCCTGGCATTAGCGCGTTCAAACATACAAACTCTTCAGCTTTATATATTAGTATAAGATAAGATTAGTATAAGATAATATAATAATTTTGAAGTGACTTAGATTTTTCATTCATCTTTATTCTCAGAGCCAGAAATGTATAAGAGCCTTTACAAATAATAATTTTTAGATGTTGTGTTTAAGTAAGAACATATAAAAAATAATATAACAGAATGATAGTAAATAATGTTATATGTTTTATATAATAATATAAACTTACAGATAATATACATGATTACGTAGTGTATTAGGTTGGGTATCCCACTGTGGCGTTCGAGGTAAGGCTCCAATGTTTCAATGACCCGGGGCTGAGATGAGGTCGGGTGGTAAGCCCAGCGTATAGTTTATATTAAGCCTATAGCCTAACCATAATATACTGATTATGATTGTATAATAATACAGTTATTAATATGTAATACAGTATGTACTTCATAGCATAGCTTCATTGATTATGTTGACGGAAAAAAAAATTACAGTATCCGTTCCAAACTTTGCTTCTATCAATTTTTTATTCATAAAGAAGTATTAATATTTCTTATTCCATAAATTACGTAATCTTTTTTATCACATTTTAACCTAATGAAAATTTGTCGATGATGCCAATGCACTGGTGCATAACGATTCATCTTAATGTCATTATAGCTGGTAATTAGATTTTTATAATGGTCAATAAATCTTGTTAAAACTTCATGAGCCATTTTTTTTCCCCCCGGTTAAATATTTTTTTTTTGGAGGGGAGAGGGAATTTTTGCTTAGTTTAAATAATTAGTTGATGAAAATAGTCAGTCTTTTCAAACAAAACGATCTGCTTTTCAAGAATCTAAATATTTTGATATCTTTTATTTTATCCTTTTTTTCTTTAAACTAATTAAAAGATTTTCTCGAGGACAAGAAGTCCAAAAAAGTTAGTGTAACTAATAAACTTAATGATAAAATAAGTTAAAATGTTCCACTACAGGTCTGTGTGGCCCTTGGGGTCGCGGGAGATAAGGCTCGCGGCGTTCTGTGACCAACGGGACTAAGTGAAGATCGGGTGGTCAGCCCAACGCCCGCTCGCCTTTAACCCCCGGGAAAGAAACCCGGTACCCATTCAACAGAGGGCTGGGTAGACCCTAGGACCCGTTTGGAGCAGAATGGAGCATAGAAAAATCCCCGCCTTCCGCCCAGGCCGGGGGTCGAACCCGCCACCACCAACCCTCAGCCATGCGAAACTTAATGATAATATAATGAAATTTTGTTAATGTACGATAAATTTAAGAAGTTAATAGAACAGAAAGGAATGTAAAGGCTTCTAAGTATGTGTCTAGTTTAGAAGCTACATATCTTTATTTTATTTTATTTTTTTTTTTAAATTCAGAATGGATTTAATCTTTTCTGGTGTAAGTTATTTGTAATTGTTTTGAAAAAAAAAGTTAAATACAAAGGTTTTAACGATAAATTTATTACAAAATGAATTTCTTTCATAAAAACAGTAAAAAAAAAAAAAAAAAAAACAATTTGATCCCAAACATACAAAGAAACCAATGAGATGATGACACATGATGCCACGAAATTGCTTCCAGATTTGTCTCAATGTAAATGCGCCAAATAAAAAAAATTAAAAATTACTAAAAAAAAAAAACCCTTTTTTTTTTTTACTTTTTGTTAAATATTTTATCCTATTTTTTTTTTTTTTTTTTTTTTAAGTTTTAATATTTTTATATGTACTTACAAACTAAATAAACATTCATGCTTAATTTTTTCACTTAATGCTTTAGAAATAAATCGTTTATTTCGTAGGACTGTTATGAAATCTGGAATATAATCCATTGCTTTAGATCATCTCAATTACCCTGTTTTTTCTTCTTCTTCTTTGGTCGGATGCTAATTGTTCTCTTTCTCTATCATTAAAATATTTTGTTTTTCATCACATTCTTCGGCTTAAATTTAAATATGATTTAATAGTGAGTAATTTTCCCCCTTCCTCCCTTTTGGCATATTTAAAAAAAAGAAGAAGGAATCCTACCGTTAATAGGGAATTTGCCACCAGATGTTGAGATCCCAGCTTCTTCCGAACGTTCCTTTGAGATGTTACAGCGCAAAATAGAAAAAAAGTAAGAACGAGGAATTGATTGATAATTTTCACATGAAATACTAAGTTCGAAGGCTATCGTAATCGAATGCTAAAAAAAATTTCGACCTATCAGTAAATTACACATACAAGCAATATCTTTAGAAAATAATAATAATAAAAAAAACGTAATTATATCTTTTCTATATATCTGTTAGTAAAGTAATAGCGTAAAACTAAATTTCAAAAGGTATATATTATCCGACACATCTTTCTTGATGATCACGTTTGCGCGAGATTTTCGAAAATCACGAGATTTGGCCATTAGCCTCTTCAGCAGGTCTCAAGGAATGTAATATTGTGAATCTCTGTCACTAGGAAAATGCTAGAGAAAATATGTTAAAGTTGGAATTTTACCTTCAGCGTAGAGGCGATGAATGCAGCGGCGAATAAGGCATCGGTCAAAATCGTCGACATCAGTAATGGGGCTTGCTCGTGGCCGCTTCTTCCCCGGAGTCGATAAGCCTTCTTTCTCGCCATTTTGTGAGACGACATGGATAGAGGCTATTCTCGCGTCAATCATGTGAAATCGAGAAAATTCGGGATCATCAAGAACGATGTGTCTCAGTTTAGATGAGATGTATTCAGATTTGGTCTGTAAGTTTCCGTGAACTTTAGTGAATATCACCTTACTGACATTCTCCCACTGAATTTGTAATGCGCTGTACTTTCTTCTTCTAGTAATAGGGAGACAATAAAGGAATACTTTATTAGTAAGTACGTAAGTATGCTTTCGCACACCGAGCCATCATCGATGGGAATGCGGGTACAGCCGTTTCGTCCTTGCTAGGTCTCTTCAGTCGGATTTACCCTCTATGGTAGGCTCAGAACTTTGCGAAAGGTTTCGGATACCGTTTTCGCTCCCGGCAGTGGTAACAAACAACAAGAATAAAAAATAAACTGTGAGCTTAACAGCTTCAATCTCCTTGTCTTTACAACTGTAGGACTCAAATGAATCTAAATGCAAACTAAACAATAAAAAGGATCAGTAACACAATTGAAAAAATATTCCTGATTCCCATCGATCGTGGTAGCACACTTATGTGCAGTAGGTGGCTTCTTTAATGTGGTGCATTTGTGGCGCTGTTCCATGGATTTCACTCCTTTTCGTCACCTGGGGGATGTATCCGTTTTTCCCGCAGGGTCCTAAAGAGTAACTCTGCAAAGTTAGGTTCAGATAGGTCAAAGGGCCTAGGAGTGTTTAACAAACAAACAAAACAAACAAACCCACAAATGTCCTCCTTTGTATACATTAGAGATTATTATTATCTGTCTTTTCTCGGATTAAATGTCCAGTTTTTAAAGCAGGGCGCACACGATGCAGCTTTGGGACGAGTTGCATGTGCAACTTTTGGCCTAGAGCGTTTTTGGAGCTGCATGGGCAAAGTTGCAACCGGAGTTGCATGGAGAAAAAGCTGCAAAGGCGAGGATATCTGCCGAGTGCAACTTCTCAAGCTACAAGGAAGCTGCATGGAAATTACCCAATCACAGTGCAGCGTTGGAATACGTCAGTCGTGACGTCGGCCGAAGGGGGAAACATGGCGTCGAAACAGATTCCCTTCGCTTGAGATGGGCGAATCGCGAATACACAATAAATATCAGAGTATTGCGAGTTTCTTTCACACATAAATACAGTTAATATGTAAATGCAGTAATTTAATGCGGCAGAATGTATCAGAGCGTTTGAAAAACCTAATTTTTTTTGAATTTTTCACCTCGGAAGCCGTGTTTGCAATGAATTATGGGATTGCCCGCTGGTCCGAACGGCGGCGCAAAGAATGTTGCATCCTGTGCGCCCTGACTGTCGTTTGCAACCTCTTTTGTGCAACTTAATTGCAACGAGTTGCACAGCAAAAGCTGCATCGTGTGCGCCCTGCTTAACATCTGTAAAGGAGTAACTCAAGCTAAACATAAGCGTTGGCTTATTGAGTAATTGTTAAAGATGACTGTCTTTTGTTACGTTAAATAAAATTTTTTATGCTTTTATGAAACACTAGCCGGGTACCGTCGCTTCGCTCCGGAACCCTTGCTTACATAGCATAAAAAAAAAACAAAAACAAAAAAAACTTTAGCAAATTGTGGCTTTCTCCCGATAACTCAGATGTATTGCGGGTTGGCATCACACACCTATATATCGATAAGGCAACTTTAAAGCGAACATATAAATCCTCTGTATTCCCTAATCCCTTGGGAATTTCGAAAAATCCGGCCTTATTCCTTGTCTACATCATAAAGGGAACCTCTGCGCCACATTTCAGCTTTCTAGGTCCAAGGGTTTGGGCTGGGCGTTGATGAGTCAGTCAGTGAATGAGTCAGGACTTTTCTTTTTATAGTCTGTATGTAGATAACTTTTGGTATGACGCCAGTTGATGAAATAATAATAGCAGTATTTTTACTTTTATTCTGATGCCACATTTCTTTGATTTCTTCAGAGAGTTGTGAATACCTTGAATTATTTCAAAATGCATTTTATCTACTGTATCTTGGAAGAGTTAAGGATATCTACAAGATACGTTGTTTTGTTAGATTTGAGACTGAGTGTATATGATCAGGTCAATTGTGTAGTATTGTTCAATACGTTATTATATCCTACTCCAATATAATTTAACTTGATTATTTTTTAATTGTTTTAGTTTGTATGCATATCATGGTATAGCTTTTCTATTATATTGTATTGTATAGCGAGGGATTTGTGTGTTTGTTTGCAGATATTCTAATGAGTATATTCAGGTGGCCTAAGGACATGTGATCTATTGTCTCTTTTTGAGCGTGGCATCGTCGGTAATATCATGTCATGTAATATCTAGTTTTTATTATCTGATCCTGTATTGCCCTTCTGTTTCATCAGAGTTGATCTTTTTCAAGCCATTTATTAATCAATATGTAGCAAGGTGGAATACCGACATTTTCCGTGTAAGGCTTGTTTTTCCAAGTCTCTGTCTTAAATTCAATTGAAGTTCTACGATCATTGGGATTGTCATTGGCATTGCTTAATTTTAATGAAGAGTTATTATTATGTGTAGAAATTAAAACATGGCCTATTTTGCTATCTGTTCTTGAGTGGAAATATTGTCTGATGTTTTGGTTTTTTTTCTTATGTAGATTGTTAATGTCTTACCAACCTCTTCCACCTTTACATAGGTAAGTAAATCATTCAGAGGCTGAAAGTTCATGATGAATTCTATATTTACTCTATATGATACTCTTAGTATTGAATTTAACGAATCCGAATTATAATTTCGAATATTTATTGTATCTTTATTAATCTGTTTCTGCAGTATTGAGGAGAAAGAGAATTAATCCCATTGCTTAGTTTTCGATGTAATGAAAAGACCTCATTGAAGGGGGGACTTCATTTGTGGCCTGAATGCCGCCCTTTCCATTAACTTTGTCATTCCTGATTTGGTGTTAGGGGGTGGCTCACACCTCCCACACCACCATCACTCCCCTTAACGAAATCCCGAATTAATCCCGATTTAATTATGGTTGGTGATTTGTCACGATTGAGACCAGTCTTACAATGGACGAGCGGTCAGCATCGGAGCATTGTCACTCGGCAAACATACAGAGAATCAAAATTTTAATAATTTTGCAGCCTTTGAGAATAAATGCAGCGGGAGCTTCGAAGACCACTCAAAACTGATTCATTATTTCAGTGCATTTTTACATGTTTTGTATTTTTGTATTTTCTGTTAGGTTTAGGTTAGATTTAAATTTCAGTTTTATAATAATATTCGGATTTAATGAAAAAAAGAATTAAATCTGTATTGATGATGTAATACATTTCTTGCTTAATTTATATACTTATGGAAAATTTCAGCCAGTAGAATTTTTGTTTTATTTTTAATAACATTTTCTAAATACTTGAGCTGTTAAAGTTATTTTGAATATTATTTATATATTTATTTGAAATTGATAGAGATGTTGCTGTATGATTCCGTTAGATGTTTATTACTAAAATTAGATTATTATTTTTTTTCGTTTTTCGAATTCACATTTCTGTGCTATTATTATGTGAAAATTAGTTGATGGAAAAATCTCTTTGAATTTCATTATCTTGGCCGTTGTGTTCGTTATTATTGGCCTCATTCGCAAATGCTATTATGAGTATGAGATTATTTCAATAACCGATATTGAAATTGACGCTGAACTCAAAGCTACGCCGATTGTGTAAAGGTTACGTGGATTGTTTACTACTTAAAGAATAAAAAAAAAAGGAAGACACGGGGAATATAATTTGAAATAATTTTAAAATAGAACCCCCCCCCCGAATCTTTTTTTAAAAGATTAAATAAATAAATGAAAAACATCATAGATGCATTAAAATTTCATAAACTGCAAATAGGCTTAATGGCAGAGGCCAAAATTGGATCTTCGTCGTCGTCTTCCCTTCACCTATTCCACTGGTGGAATGTTCTCGTATTCAGCAGCAACCGAGGCTGTGAAAAGGAATGGTAGCATTTTATCAAATTAATCATTGAAAAAATTATGTTAAAATCAAAGTACAAACGAGATTAAAAACAAAAGGTTAAAAGTTTTATTTATTTATTTATTTATTTATCACTTAGTTATGAAATATTGAAGCTATTGCAGAGGTGGAAAATAATTTTTTTTTATTATTATTTATTTCATAAGAATCTTTAAAATCTTTAAAAGTTCATAAAATTTCAAATTGATTTTTTTTTTTTTTTCCCTTTTTTTTTTTATGAAGCAAAGCAGAATAATATCTTTCTAAATCAGGGAAGTTCTAAAATTTAGGGGGGGGGGGGGCTGAAGCCCTCCCCAAACTCAAATAATAAAAATAATGAAAGAAAAAGACGAGAAGGAAAAAAGATAGAACGAGAAGAAAAACCTTTATTAAAGCAACGACGTGTCTGTATCTTATTATTTTGGAAAGTGATCTTTGAAATAATTCATTTTTAAATAGACTGACATATGAATGGATTTTCTACAACATTCTTAGCCCCTCCCCCCTCCAAATCTTGAGTCACATCCACAGGCTTTTCAGAGCAGGTATCAAACAGTTATCAGTCTCAACACTGGTTTATCGTTGAACCCCTAAAAAAATGAATTTTTCATTTGTATGGAATAACACAAAGTAAAAAGAAATAATAATAATAAAAAAATACCTTTATTATTACTCTTTATATCTTTTTTGCAGATTCCTGAAATCATTAATCAAAACTTTGAGAAGTTTCTGTCAAATCATATTTTTATTACATCATTAACTCTAAGGAATCAAATGAATGTTATGTTATGTTATGTTATGTTATGTTATGTAGTGAATGTGGGTGGCAGAGAAGCCAAGCATTGCGACCGGAGGTCTTATTAAATCAAATGAAACTTAACATCTAAGTTAACAGAAGGATAGTCTTATCCTTTAATGATAAGTTCATTCTGTATTTGCAAACAGTTGAAGTCTCATCGATAATCATTGCGACCGGAGGTCTTATTAAATCAAATGAAACTTAACATCTAAGTTAACAGAAGGATAGTCTTATCCTTTAATGATAAGTTCATTCTGTATTTGCAAACAGTTTAAGTCTCATCGATAATCATTACTGTATCACATCATTGTCTATCATTTTGACTGCTATCAGTTTATAGTGAGCCAGTTAATATTTAAAACTAATCATTTCCATGAATTACTTTTATGAATTCAGCGAAGGAGATGCATCAAAAACATTGTATTACTAAAAGTATTAACGATTTTTTTTTTTCCGTTTTTTACTTACTGTTTCTCATTTGTACCGTAATAAGATCGGCTCAAGAAGCCAATATTTCTTTCCATACACCGTATTTCTTTTCCATATGCATCGCTGTTTAAGAAAAATATATTTTGCAAAGACACTTTTTATTTGAACCAAACTGTATAAATCTATTGATATTTTACGTGATGAGAAACTTTCAATTCATTGAAAAAGGCTTGTAATTCCGCAAGCCGAGACGTATGTAATCTTTTTCGTTTCGTCATAAAGTTAGTTTCTAAATCTTGTGTGTTTGGCCATTTAATAATTTTATAAATCTATTGTTAATGATTTAGTTTTTCAAAGAGTCTTTACTTTTTTTTTGTCATTCCTAATACTTGTTAATAAATTTGTAAACGTGTATCTTCTAAAAGCCGTGTTTACAGAAAGTGGCCCAAATACATCCTACGTAAACCACGCAGAATTAGATATTTACTTCCTTTGTATTCGCTTTCGTTATCCTGTATTTAATTCATTGAAAAGAGGAAGCGGAGAAATAAACAAAAGAAGTTTGATATCAGCTGGTATCACCACGTGCTTCCATCTGTGGCATCAACATAGGAAAAGCTTCTGGAAACAGAACGGGAAACAGATCACGTGATACTTTGCAAGAAAAACTCGAGTCTGCGCATTGAATTATTAATAAACAACAATGGATAAGACCAAATTGTTTACATCCCACTGCGATTCCGACGAAAAACTCAAGTCATTCGCAAAATAAATTTACATTGGAAAATTATACTATTTATACAAATGGAATTAGCTGGACATGAACGCGAAACAATAATACGACAGTATATGTTGGATACTGGTGTTACAATAGGCAAATCCTGTAGTGAAAGAAATAAAGTAAAGAAATCCTATAGTGAAGAATGTTTGATTTGTAATAACTTAGATTTAGTGTTTTTCCATATAAAGTAAACTGCTGCTTCAATCATGTGAACTCGTGGTGAGATTAGAGCTTGTTATTACAATCGACGATGTATTTGAATATGCGATTCTATTTAAGTATTTTCGTGCCTTTGAAATAGAATTTCTTTATAAATTTGTTTGTAGGTTAGTAAAAAACAGAAATATTTTGCTTTTTTTTTTTTTTAAATTCACTTCACTGTTTTAATTGAACAGAGATAAGTAAATTTTAATTAATATATTATTTTTATATCCACGATAAATTTACAATGCAGAATTATTTTCTAAGACTGTCTGATGAAAATAGCGTTAATAGCGGTTGAAACTTGTCACATTCATTTTAAATGTTTAAATGTCATGTGTGTGTTTTTGTGTGTCTTTAACTATGAAATTTTTAATAAAGAGAAAAGTAAATGTCTGAGTATACTATATAAATTATCAATATAAGTTGTGGTGTAACAAACCAAAGGTTTCTAATCTTTGTTATTTTAAAATCAAGATTAATTAGGGATATATTGGATTGCCTAAACAATTATCTTACCCCAATGACTACTAACTGTAACAGAGCTTACTATTGTAATAGCTTATCAACTACAGCTAGTTTAGTATATTTTTATTTACACGAAACTTGTGATGGTTTCATCGGAAAGCTTCATATCTTCTGAATAAGTCTGGTTTTTCCTAACCAGAAGAAATGTTGGCATTTTTTACTGAATAAAACCAAAGTCTGATGGAAATCTTTATACCGCAGAACACAACTTTAGAAATTGTTGTAGCAAAGAAAGAGGAAAGATGCAAGCGCGCTCCCTGTCGACAAAGAAGTGAACTAATAGAGAATGGTTGATTGATGCTACGGGAGGAAGGCCCCCCACCTACCTCCTCCTCTCGTAACCGACAATGGAGCGATTTGGGGACACCCTCCACCCTGAATTGAATGACCGACCGCCTTCTTCATTACCCGCACACACCCGTTTAATTAGACCGAGGCGAGATTTATGAGACACGGGTTGCGCCTCACGACAAAGTGCCTTCGTCACCTCGGCCACCTTGGCAAGTTCGGCATTATGGATATTCATGCGGGTGTTTCATTCGAGGGGGGGAGAGGAATTCTATTCAATCCACCCACCCACCACATTATTGGAGGGGCGGAATGGACCGATTGCTCGATTCTAAGATTTGAATGCGGGAGTTCCTCCTTCGTCATCCACTAAGAGGACATTTTGGCCCTTGATTGATTTTTTCTAAAGGTTCTTAGTAATGTTTTCCCAATTAGCCCATGGTTTTTCTCCTCTCCTCTTAAAGTTGCTGTATTAAAGGCAGATAGGCACAGGTTTCCTTTTTTTCTTTTTCTTTTATTCTGATAAGTCTATGTTTCCGTATGGTAAGCGTTAATTTAGGATCCTAACTCAACTGCAATTTTTTTTTTTACTTAAAAAAAAAATACCCAACTTCAGGGGAAAATATGGTAATGTTTTCCCCTCAATAAAAAAAACAAAACTCCACAATTCCTCTAATCAGTTGTACATAAACGCTTCAGCTTAGCTTTGGGAAATAGTCTTAATAGTCATAGTAATATTACTGGAGTACATTCAACACTTCAGTTTTTTTTTTATTATAGCCTACAGCAGCGGTTCCCAACCTTTTTCAGCTGGCGACCCACCTTTCCTTATCGGAATACCTCTACATATATAGGAATAGAAGAATATAGAATAAAACCCTATTTGTATCGTATCCCTTCCTTATATATGATCGATTTTCGATTTTTCTGATCTTTTCTGATGGTTTATTCGATGGTTTCTGATAGTTTTAGACCCACTGTAACCCTTCCGCGACCCACTAGTGGGTTGGGAACCGCTGGCCTATAGCCAAAATAATAATCCAACAAAATAAGTAGATTCAATTACAAAAATAACCTGTTTTATTGATTTATTTCATTGGTTTTATTATAAAGGTCCACTCGATATTTCTGCATCACCTCCGTCAGAATAAAACTCAACCCAATCTTTATTGTTAAGTTATGGTTTTCTACAGTGATAGAATTTACTGATGTATTCCAAATAAGGAAAGTATGATGTTTTGAAACTTACCTTTGTAATACGAAATTGATATTTAACTGTTGTTCTTGGAGGTTTTCAAGAAATGCAGTCATTATTGAATTTGGATCTAGAAAGGTTAGTGCCAACTTTCAAATTTCTATGTCCCTGTTTTGCCGACAACAATTTAGGAATCCCTAAGATCTCCGTTTAACTTCTGGATGAAACGAAATTCTGGATGAGACAGAAATAAACCTCTGTGTCGATTATCAACTTCAATCACAACTTAAATTAAACCCTGTAAAAATGACAGAACAGTTTAAGTGTATTTCAACAAAGCATTTTTAACCTTGATTACAGAAATCAATCTTTAAAATTGATCTTTTTTTTTTTCTTTTGCATCAAGAAAGAAAGAAATTATTTCATCGCTGCTCAGTATCGAATTCCAACTATAGGGTTGGTTTAAAAATAAGATTTGTAAAAGTAGTAAATTATTTAACTTTAAAGAAATCAGAAATTCCATCTCCTATTTGTAATAATATGGTTTTAATGAACAACGTATTAACGAAGAAGATGTATACCACTAAATATGAGAAAACAATAATATTGTTTTTTATATAATGGGACAAACAGAGCCACAATAACACATCTGTCCCACCTCAAACAAAATTTTATGTCCATCCATCGGATTATAAATGAATTATTTGTTTAGATTTTTTGTGTCCTAAAAACATAAGCCTAATTTTGTTTGTTTTTGTTGTTTTTTCCCTAGACAAAGAATAAACTTAAATAAAAGTAGTACAGAAATAGTGAGACTTTAAAGCACTATCTTCTGTGGCTTTGTTTTTAATGATTTTAGAAATCTTGCAAGCTCTAACTTCTGGCTACAGTGCAATTCCAAATATTGTTAAAAAAAAAAAAAAACAAAAGCCGCTGTTTCAGAAAAATTCTGATGAAATTTTCTTCTTGTTTCTTGGACGGAAGAAAGGAATGGAAAACAAGATTCGACATTTGTTTTTTTTTTAAGTTTTTCTTCAACATAGTTTTGACTTTTTTACACTGAATAATAAATTCCGCTGAGATACGTGATTTAGTATTTTGCCATGCGCAAGTAGAAGAATCACGGAAGACGTTTACGACGGCGACAAAGGATAATAAAGGAGGGTAAATATGCAAAGCCCAAGTGTTGTGCTTTCGGTATCTTTCAGTAAATCTTCGGCCTCGTTCTCACAATGGGTTCTGGGAGTGGCTGACCGGAATTCATCGCTGTCTGAATCCGACTTGTCTCCCGATTAGGAAACATATGGCCGTCGGGATTTTGCATCGTTCGATCGAGTCATTACCGTTTATCTTTCCGACGTCTCCGAATCCACGGAGCTTAACTTAGCAACTCTTCAAAGTTATTCAGCGCATTTTGGAGCCGAGAAGTCTTTGCAGACATTTCTTGATATTTTCATCGACCAATTTACGCAACTTCTTACTACGAAACTGATCTGCCGTCAGTGTGTTAATGATATATGGTTAATTCTTTCACGGTACTGTGAAATGATTTGTGTTATTTTGTAAGTATTCCTGAAAAGGGAATTGACTGGTTTTTTAACGAATTACCAGCAAAGTTATGGAAACAAGTTTTTCGTTAGTCTAATCAAGTCCATTTCATTTCATTTTAAATACAAAGCATCTGTACATAGTCCATATAGACAAGGAAATACTTCAGTAATCATAAAATTTCAAAGCATACAAGAGCATATTTTTTACATCGATTAAAATTTAATTTACTTTCTCAATTGTTTTCAATATATTTTTTAATAAAAAAGCATCAAACAAGTTAATAACTTATAAATCTCAATACCAAGTTTATTATCCATAACGAACTTCATTGAATATCAAATGTTCTAGCGTAATGTTTTCGTGCCAAAGGCAATACAGTAACTTGGCATTTGAATGTAATACTTATTACATGGTGAGAAATAACGTTAACTTAGTAGTTTTGACGTTCACTATATTTAAATTTGCTAATTCGAGTAAATTGTGTACGAGGTAATTTGCAGTTAACGTGCACTGGATTTTGCAACAGGTGACTTTTTTAGATAATAATCAAGAATGAATTCTCTTGACATATGACCTATTCTATTTATTTGTGTGAAAACATCGGTGTAGATCAGGGTTCTCAAGCTTTTCGAATATTGTACCACTTAAAATAAACTGCTAAAATTCATATACCATATTTCGTAATTCCGACTTTTGTGTAGCCAAGATTATGCGTTTATGGTAACAGAAAATAGAATAAAACAAACAATCTTGTCAAAAAAAAAAAATTTTTTTTTTTTTTTTTGAAATTATGATTTTTTTTTTTATTAAAAAAAATCATTGTCAATCTGTTTTTTTTTTTACCACATGAAACAACATAATGTATCCACAGATTGAGAATCCCTAAAGTAGATATCAAGATGTTTGCATTTTTCTTATTGTTTTGCGAATGCAGCATTTGTAATGTATGAATCATTTGCTGCTATTTCTGTGAAAAATGCTTAAGTTCGCTAAGAAGGCATGAGCTTTATCTTTGTAAGCTCTTAGAGAATCGCCATCTTCTTCAGCGAGCTAGGTATTGTTAGTGTATGGGGATGCTATTTCGTATTGTGATTAAGCATTTTTGATCTTTTATTTATTGTGTCTTGATTTTTTAAAGTCACAAATGATGTTCTTTCTTTTTCTTTGGCTCGGAGCTGTGTTTGTTTGGTGATGTTACACCTCCGATGTGTGCTGTTAGCTTATTTTGGAATCTGTCTGTGAGTGATGGTGTTCCTTCAGCAAACGACCGACTAATGGCTTTCTGACAAATTATAGAAAAAAAAAAAAAAAAAAAAGGGAGAAGATTTATCTATGTCACGTGAGCAGACGGCAGACGAAGAGGTGCGGACGTTGTGTTTGTCATTTTTTTTCTTTTTCCATGTTGTGGTTGGTGTAATTTTTGTTACACTATAATCTATACTCTGTTTTTATTAGTTCTATATTGCAAAGTTCGTTGAAAAATGAAAAGGATTTATGAGAAAATGATCTACATGTGGATATAAGAAACTGACTAGTTACGACGTAGCAATAAATCACTTGAGACCTTTT
>JAFIDM010011489.1:22785-40893 GCA_023159025.1 Thereuonema tuberculata | reverse complement strand
TGGCTGTTCCCAATTCCTTCCCATAATCGAATCAGGAAAGGAATTTCATTTTAGTCAGGTGTTGGTCTTGCTTTTATTCTATTTATCATTCTCTCAGCACGTTAAATTTTCTTTATTACTTTGTAATTTCTTTTTGATAACGTTCTGTTCTATTTTAATGCCTTTATTGCCTACTAGTTGTAGGAAAAGGTGTTTTGTTGATGTCTATCGACACAACATTTTGTTTTATTGCCTTTTTTATTTTTGGGTCACTTCACTAATAATGTTGGCGGTGACCTTCACTAATAAGGTCTTGCTTTTCTGATTTTTTTTATCGAGGAAGGCGGGATTGGGTTGATGAGTCCGCTGAAGGACGAAACGACCGTTCCCAATTCCTTCTCATAATCGAATCAGAAAGGCAATGTCATTTTAGTCAGATGCTGTTCTTGCTTTTATTTTAATTTATGAAAAATCTATTCAATTTATTTAAGAAAAATTGTACAGTAAGAGGCCACAGAAATCATTTAGAAAAACGGGTTTCCAAGGATTTGGTAATTTTTGAGAGCTGACATAAAAGTATTAGACTTTATAACATTAAGGTAAACTTTTATTTTTTAAAATTATTTCTGATAATTACAGAAATAAACATTTTTTATTTAAGAAATATACTTTAATTTTCGTCTTTTAATGTTTGTTAGCGCATATTTTATATGTTAGTTTCTGAGGTGTTGATTCTGTTGCGTTTACTAATTGTTTTTATGATATTAATATTCCTTTATATATACATTTAAACTATGTTAATGTTATAAAGCCTTATACTTCTATGTCAGCCCTCAACCTCCACAAAATAATAAAAGAAAAAAAATTGCCATAAATTGGAAAACCATTTTTACTAAACGATTTCTGTGGCCTCTTTAAAGTTTGGCTTTTGATTCTAATGATTGAAAGAGCCTAATTAAGGTATTGTATGATATAATGATTAAAGAAAAACATTAATAATTAAACCAAATACTTACAGGAAAACTGAAATAACGATATCTTAAAAGACTAGAATTCTCTAATAACTTACAATGAAGTAAGACAAGAATAAAAGTTCAGAAGGATATTATTTATAATTTTGATGACTAAAATAGAGACAATTTTAAGAGCGGAATATTGGGAAAGTTCAAAAATTCAAAGTAATAAGCAAACAAGCTTATGTATGATGTTGCTTTAGTAGCGGTGTCGAAAGTAGAATTAAATAAACTGATAAAAACCATTTAGAATTTTTAGTGAATATCAATTAGATTAAAACTAGACAAGACATTTAGAAAAAGATACGAAAATAAAAAAATAAACAAGAAAAATGGAACTGGGTTGGAAATTTCTGTGATACAGTAAAACCGCGTTAAGTCGTCACTCAAGGGACCGAACATTTTTGACGACTTAAGCGGAGGGGTCATTTTAAAAAAAAAAAAAAAAAAAAACACTGAAATACAATATTTTTATGAATTGTTGTAGGATTCGGAGAGAAAAACAAGATTTTCAGAAATCAATACATGCAAATGAATGAGTGGAAAATAAAAAAAACACTCAAATTATATACTTACCACATTTTATTTTCTTTTACTGGCATTAAAATAATCCAACAGTGTTGATTGATGAAGGCGCTGATTACTGCTAACAATTCGAAACACTTTGTAATGAAATGGAATTCCAACTTTTGTGCACATAGTTAATCGTATCTAAAACCGAAACTCTAGCTTTTCGTTTCTATCCAAGGCTTTTATCATGTCCTTTACAAGCTTTTTTTTTGTACTTTCGTTTAAAGTCAAGAATTATCCCTTTAGCTAAAGGCTGAAGAAGTGCAGTTACATTTGGAGGGAGAAAAACAATTTCGATCGCTTTTAAATTTTCGGGGCTTACTCGCTATGAAATAAAATCACACTCAGTAGCGGTCAAGAAAAACGTCTACTCTTGACAAGAGTTGCAACGAGAAGTAATTTCCCAAGTGAATTTCCCATGTGAAAATTCCCCGTAAAGGCTAGGCTTCCTTAGAGTGAAGGGGCGGGCTGAACAGATAGCAGGCAAAATTGAGAATAAAGATTTTGAGAGTGACGAGTTATCCGGAATAGAATTAAATTTGGTGACGAGTTAAAGAGGGTTATTTTACATTATTGTCTATGAGACCTTGTCGGGACCAAATGAAAACGACGACTTAAGCGGAGTGATGACTTATCCGGGTGACGACTTAACGAGGTTTTACTGTATTATCAATATTTAGCAAGATAAAACACATAAGGAAATATAAAGACTATTAAAAAATAAAAGAATTAAAGCAATATGAAAATTAATTCAACTATGTTACAAAATGCTTATAAAAAAACTTGATAAAGTAAAAAGGTCTGCATTTCAGAGTTTGGGATGGAAGTAGATGGATGGATATTAGTAGAGAAGTTGGATCACTTGTGATATCTTTTTGTTAATTAGAAAGATTAATCCCAGAATATATTATAAACATTGAATTTGGATTTTGTAAGTTTGAAATTGAAGCTATTAAAAGAGCATTCGGATATATAGAAAAACTACTAAATTATAAGTGAGAATAGTATTCACTAAATGTTTCAGAAAATTAATAGATGGAAGTAAGAAAAGGAAAAAAAAATAAATGTTTAAGTAGCGATATTAAAAAATATGAAAAATAGTGATAGGTTTTAATTTAGATAAAGCCATGGATTTTACATAGAGGAAGAGACTAAATTCAAATACTGAGGAAAATTATAGAAGAAAAATTATTTGTAATACGATTCTAAATTCTACCTATAATGAACATTACAAATTTTTATCATCCCCCCATATTGGTTCTTATTATTTAGAATCCGATAAGTATTCATCTTTTAATTTGGGAACTATTTCTTCAAATTACAGCAGGAAATAGAGAAGTAAAAAAAAAGTAAAAGTTAAATGATAAATTCAAAATTAAATTTCATTTCATTTAAATAATAAATCTTTGTAGATTAGGGTGAACTGTGGTTCCATGTGTTTGCTCATTTTAAGAGAAAATATGAAGAATAAGGAAAAGAGATGGTTAAATTAAATCCAAATAACATAAATATAAAAGTACGTAGATTTACTTTGTTCTTTATTAAAAATAAAAAGAAAGAGGAGTTGAAAAGCAATTAGAATAAAATATATGTAAATAATTTTGAATTTTCTTTTGACTTTTGAATTGATATTCGAAATGTTTAACTTGATTTACTATTGTTTGTTAGTTATAAATATTTATTTAAGCAATCCGAGTAATTTTTTATACTTATCTCATGGGTAAGAATTATATTTTTTTTAAAACGGTGAATATGTTTCACTTCTTTTTAAAAGCATTTTCACAAATTCTATAAAATTATTGTTGTTGTTTGGAGATGGAATGGAATTTTTCTTATTAACTTTATAAAACAATCATTTCCTGTATACATATGGTGAGTAAAAACAAGGTAAGTAATTATTTTAGATTACACAATTTAATAACTTAAGTTATACGTATTGTTAATCTTTGTTTATGCATAATGTTAAGTGAATGCTCAACACCTCTTGTAAAAAAGCGAAAAGTCGAGACAAACTAATAAAAAATTTTATTATTGTTATTATTATTTACTTCACTTAATTTGTAGAATTTTATAGTGTAAAATATATTGCCAAAATATTTGTCTTCCCTACCCCCCTCTCCCTGCCCAAGCAATTTAGTATGAAGTTTGCTCAATTTTTTTTTTTTTTTTTTTTGGACACGGTGCATTTTTGGACTATGTAAATCAATTTTCATGTTACTACTGATTCAGTTTTTGTGGCTATGGAGAAAATAAATAAATATCTGTTCTAATTTTATTTACTTGTAAACAGTTTTTATTTGAAAGAACTGATCTGAAATCCTTGATGACTAATTTTGGAAATTCAAATAATTATTATATTTGTTTATTTAATATAGCCAATTATAATTAAAAAAATACATAAAAGCTAGCATTGCTAAATGTATAATCACATTCAATTTTACTATTTTGTTTCAGGATTACTGTTATGTTGATGTGTGGTCGGAAAATAGCAGAGACTAGCGTCGGTGTTTCAGCACAATATACACACCTTTATTTACAATATATTTACATTATATATAGGCCTACATGGTTGGTGGATTCCAAAACCAGGTCAATGTAATAAAGCCCTTGAAGGGTCCGATTCTGAATGCACAGGTCAGCCAGCTCTAGGAGATCTCTTTTCGGCCCGTCATTGGGAAAGGGAGCCAATCGCGTCTAGCCCTCCTATGTCAGCCAATCGCAGTGCAATTTAACTGACCAATCCGGGAAGGTTTCGACTTTGTATCAATATAATGACATAAATAAATTTATTTATACTCATGTATTAGCTGTCAATTACTGCATATGCATAGTAGGGCTATGCCAATTTCTATTGGCTAATATGTGAAAAGGTTTTACGGCTAGTCATTTAGTTTCAGCCCCTTTAATACCAATTATAATGAGACCAATGTAACACAGCCAAACATTCATGGGGTTGCCAATATAACTGGACTTATAAGGGATTTTTTGAAACTCATTAATTATTAAATAACTAGCAGAAAGACCTGTTCTTTGCTCGGATTACAAAAAAAAAACAAAAACAAATATCCTGATGTGGATGACAAAAAAATTTTGCAATTGCGAGATCACCTCGAAACCTTTCCGGTTGGTACAAAAAAAATATCTCAAAAGATCTGATCTCATTACAAATCTATATCTATTCCGAAACCCCGTAAAAATTTCCTTCAAAGTGTTCGTCCATCCACTCACTACCCTCCCGTGATCACCCATAGTTCCAGGTTATTCGAATTTTGTAATTCGAAATTCCTAGATATGAAATTAATATCGAGATCAGAGAATATAAGACTTCCAACCCCTTTTCCTTCCCGTTTACACCTCTAGTTCCAAGTTATTAGAGTTTTGTAGCGTGATAACCCTATCATTTCAAATATTTCGCAGTTCGTAAAAAATCATCTGATCGTTACAAATCTATATCTATCCCGAAAATCCCCTTTACTATTATGCACAACAATAGTTTAGTCCAATTATCGACACCAGATTGCTATGTGGGGCTATTGTGCAGAACAATATTTTAGTTCCAATTGTTGCACAACAATATTTATGTAGTTCTCATTATCACCACCAGGTACATATGTGCCGCTATTAAAAGGGTTTCACCCCTGGGGATGGTGTGACCAGGTTCCAGGGTAGCCCGTTTTTTCCGCAGGATCCCAAAGAGGAATTCTGCAAAGTTTGATCCAGATAGATCAAAGAGCCTAGGAGTGTGTAGCGTACAAACAAACACACAGCAAACATCTTCCTTTATATGTATATTATTATTAAACAGTAAATTTGAAATATATTGTGGTGAAAGAATTTAAGTGTTTTTAAAATCTAATTCAAAGGTTACAAAAGACACTGAATTGGTGGTAGAGGATAAATTAATATTTATTCTCGCAAAGAACCTGCCACAAGAAATTGATAAAGATCGCAAATAGCCAACAATCAAAAGGCGCGCGCATCGCAGCTCGCGGCACGCAGAAGTGTTCCAGTGTTGATTGTTGGAAGCGAGAAAGGTGTGTAATTTCTCTACCGACAGCGATGAAGCAAAAAGTGCTTTGCTGTAAATAAGTGTGAACGTTTTCGACTAAAATAAGAACTTACCAAGAGTATGTAGTTATAGTTATCGCTAACTCTGCGAACAATAAAGAAAGACTTTATCTGTTGAAGCATAACTGTAATATTTCCCTCGCAATAAATTGGTTATGGGCCATCGCAACGCATCAACTGCGCAAGTTAGGCTTAATCCCGTAAGGCTCAGGAAGAGTGTTGGAAAGTTATTAACCAGTCATCAGTAAAGCATTCAGGATAGCTGTAATATTTCAGATCCACGAAATAATTGGTTATGGACTGAATAAATTGGTTATGGACGCCACACCGTTCCAATTTACGAGAGTATTCTCAGAAAAGATGGCCGCCAAACGTTCGGAAACTGCCATGTGTTAGGCTTATGAATTGAAGTACTGTTTGATTGATGCTTAATTGCTGTTTAATTAAACTAAACAAGAAAATCTTGAATTTAAAGAATAAAGGAACATTATATCGGCAAGATGGCTAATTATATGTTACAATTCAACGGCAATAACTATTGTGTGTCCACCACAAGATGAGACTTAGCCATGGCTCTTCAAACGGAGAATCCGTTTCACAATAGGGATGAGGGTTGGAAAAGAAAAATTTTGGGAAAAAATAAATTAGGAAAAATTTTAAAAATACTTACTATTAAAGAAGAAAATTTTTATAAAATAATTATGAATAACATTTATAATATCATTAGGGGAAAAAAATAATCAAAATAATGAAAAAATAACTAGATACAATTGGTTAAAGATCTTTCAAATCAATAAAACGAATAATAATTTTGATCTAAGATTATAAACCAAATATAAAATATAAATTATTCAGTCAAATTAATTGGGAAAAATATAATTCTAAAACACTAAAAAGTATTAAAAAGGTTAAAATTTCATTAATCGCTGAAGTAATTGATGAGAATATTACTCTGAATTTTTAACTTTTAACTTTTGTTACATTTCTTTTCTTTTGTATTAGATAATTAAGAAAGTTAATTAATCTACAGTTAATAATTATAAATTATTATCAGCACCTATATTACAGGTATTCTTTATTTTTGAATATCTAATAGGACTGGCGAACAGTAAAATAGTAAAAAAAAGTCAAGAATTAGTGTTTATAATTTTGTTAAAAACTGTTGCGATCTTTCATTATTAAAAATTTCAATCATCCCCTGCAATATTGTTGATTATTTTTGATTATTCTAACATTTTTATTTTGGTGTTTTGATTGACTATTATTATTACAAACAATATTATATTATTTTAGTTTTATTTTCATTTCCATTATATCAAAGCTTGTAGTTATTACTATTATTATTATTATTACTGTCAATCTAATTCTATTTTTATTTTTTTAGTACTAGTGCGAATGCCAATGGTCTTAACTTGTATATTTGTAAATGTTCTGAGGAACTTTACGGGATTGTTTTTAAACTTTTTTTTTTTAATTGTCAACATTTAATTGTTAAATAAAACATTATTACCATGAAGTGTATATATATTTATTACTTACATTAATTATTATAATTTTATACAATTATGATTTTTCATAATTTAAATAAATAAGAAACAATATAAATATAACAGTTCTTAAACAACAAATCAGTTTTCTATATCGTTACGGTTAAAATTTAACATACCGTAGTTATTATTATATACCGTATATGCTCCAATAAACGCCGAGGCTCTTATTGTGGCCGGTCTGTAATAAGCGCCGGGCTGCAGAGGGACACGGCCAAATAGTAGCCGGGTCTTTGATATTTGCCTACCGGTACTAGTGTCAGCATCCGTATCTTTATAGTCGTGCATAATACCTTACGATACATTGCCATACAAAATGCCCCGAAACGGTCATTTGACATTGCCTTTAAGACTCGCGCGGTGGAATACGCGATAGAAACTTCCGGTGAGGCGGCCCCTCGTCATTATGGTGTTGATCCGAAAAGAATCAGAAAGTGGAAGAAACGATAAGATAATCTTGTGTCTGCGAAAGTGGACAAAGGTGCAAGCAGAAAGCGGAAAATAAAGTAGCTGTTTGTAATATTACCCGGTATTTATATGTAAAAATATTGCGTTCTGAAGCTTTTTGTTAATAATGGCCGGCCTCTAATAGCAGCCGGTCCCTATTAGGCGCCGGGAGCTGAGGCGAGTTTTACAAATAAACGCCGGGGGCCTCTATTGGAGCATATACGGTATAAGAAAAGTAGATATATAAGTCATACTTCATATCATCAATTCCTCTGAAACAAGAAACGATTTGCACTGAAAATAATAAAACACATCTACCCCTCAAATGTATTTATAGAACCGTCCCGTTCCACGTGACGTAGGCGTGGCCAAGTCTCATCAGCAGGTGGACGCACTATACATTAGTTGGAAGCTGTGGAGGAGCGCTATGAAAATTATTTTATTCTTTAGGATGTTAAATCGTTTAAGAGGTGTTGGCCCATGAATCTAAATAAAATAATTCTTTAAACCTTTACTCCTAATAATTTTCTTTTACCCAAGATGAATGAACTTTAGATAAGCAACTAGGATATTCAAAAACAAAGCAAGTCGAATACTTTTAAGAAATCTTGTATATTCTTTTCTTTTAAAAGTTTACATACATTTACAGCTTAACGTTGGATTTACTTGATCGTCTTTCAAGTTAATTTACATCTAGAAATAAAAGTCTCTTTCAGTCTTGATATGATTATCCCTCGTCTGTTCTACGTTGTCAAAGTAACTGTAATTAATGTCTTTATAGCTTTAACTCTTTCGTAATTACTTGTTTAACTTTATCTCTTTCTTCCAATTCATAACGAGGTAACCAATAAAATCATTTAACTTGAATTACCAGTGTCCATCACTTTTAGGCTTTTCACCAAGTTTTTTAGCTTTGTTTGACTCACTGCTTTCGTCAACAATTCGGCACTGTTATTATCACTGCTTACATATTTCACTTCAATTTCCTTCTGATCTACATAATCTTTAATGATGTAGTACTTGAGTTTAATATGCTTGCTGAGCATCGTCTGTTCTGTTCTCGATCAGCTTGAGGATGGGCTGGTTATCGCAGAACAACTTTACAGTTCTCCTTGAGAGCTTTGGAAAATCCATCTCGGATAATGTCCTCTTAAGACTAATGACTTCACGCGCGCATTCACTGCGGGAAATTAGTTCGCTCTCCTGTGTGGATTGCGCTACAGTGCTTTGCTTCTTGCTTTTCCACGAAACAAGGCTGTTACCTAAGAATATCACGCTTCCTGACGTTGATTTGCTCTTGGATCTATCTCCAAAACTTGCGTCAGGGTATGTCTTCAGCTTGTTTTCTCCCTTCGAAAATAATAATTTCATATCTTCACTGCCGCGGAAATAGCGTAGAATCCTTTTAGCATACTGCATGTTAAGAACAGTAGGAGAGTTTAGGACTTCTGAGCATCGATTCACCGCATAAATAATGTCGGGTCGGCTTCCATTGCTTTAGTAATTAAGACTCTCGATGATACTTCTATACTTGAGGTGATCTTCCTTGCCCAGTCTTTCACTCTTGTCTTTTATCTGTAGATCTTTATGGGATACTTCTATCATGGGTGTGATCATAGGTTTACAGTCACTCATCTGATATTTGTCCAGTAGATCTTGGATGAATTTCTTTTGCGAGATGCTAATTCTACCCAGATTCATATCGTATAAGATGTTCATTCCCAAATACTCTTGGACTTCACCTAGGTCTTTGATCTTGAACAACTTGTTCAAAATACCCTTGATCTTCCCAACAACAACATTGGATCTTTCCATGATCAGAATGTCGTCCACATAGAATAATAAGACGTAAGTGTCATTCTCTCCATTCTTGTAGATAAAGTTACATGGTTCCGACTTGGTTACCATGAATCCATTCTTCGTGAGCTTGCTTCGTAGCGTCTCATACCAGTTTCGGCCTGCTTGCTTAAAGCCTATTTTACATTTACCATTTCACTCGCCATAACCTGGCCATTTCACTCGCCATCACCTGGACATCACAGATATCCAGTAAATGGAGAGCTTAGAGCCTGGGCTATTTTCGAAGAAATGTCTAGACATCTGATGGCTGGACATTTCAAATAGCGCTCCTGGTGACGAATTGTAGAACTTGGAAGTCCAATCGATTTGTATCTATTTATTCGAAATTACCGATTACAAAAATGATTTTCGCGATCGGAGGGCATCTTTTCCTTATGTTTTCGTGGATGCTTTCATAAAATGTTACATTATTAATCAAAATCATCTCAGAATTTCGACTTGAAAATTTGAATGGACAGCGACCGAGCATCTCGAAAAGATCTCGCCATTGATCGAGATTTAACGAGACTGAATTATTTATCGAAACTGAAAACAAAGAACACAAAACGATGAAAAAAAACATGAATATTTCCTATTTTAATTAATTAAAGACATTCTTTCACCTATCCGATGCATTGACTAAATGGTTTTATATAAATTAATGCTATTTTTTTCGTAAATAAAACGTAGGCATGATTACAATTGAGAAGTGTAAATGTTTCGTTTGATGGAAGGCGTTATGGTAAGTGTAAAGCGATGCACTAATCACTCGCAATCTACCCTGACATGACCTCCGTTATGGCTTGCATTTATGGCGAGTGAAATGGTAAATGTAAAACAGGCTTTAGACCATAAATTTACTTCAAAAGCTTTAGTCCGTTACATTTCGGATCTTTGACAGTCACACCTTCTGGTATCTCTATATAGATGTCGTGGTCTATCAACCCCTCCAGGTATGCTCCCTTCACATCGCATTGATGTATACAATACCCGTTCTGTACTGCTAAGGCTAATAACATCCGGATCGTCGTTAAGCTTGGGGTAGGCGAGTAAGTGTTGCCATAATTTACTCCCTTCCTTTGCATATATCCGTTGATAACTAGATGACCTTTATATTTCGTGATGTTTCCCTTGCAATCCTTCTTGATTCGGAATATCCATTTCGTGGATAATGGGCTAACGTAATCAGGACCTCTGTCTCTAACCACGTCTCGTGTTCTTCTAGGTTCTGTAATTCTTCCTTGATTGCATCCCTCCATTTCAATTGGCTTTTCCCTTGGGTAGCTTCAGAGTATTTCGATGGCGTGGGCTCGCCTTCTTTCATATTTATCCTTACTTTCGGATTCAGCTTAACCTGTCTGCTTCGCAGCTTGAAGTAGTTCTTCTCTTTTCCTTCTGATTCTTCATATACGGAATCAGCTACAGAATGACCAGATTCCTCTTCGGATATGCTTCAACTTTCATTATCAGGCGTATCACCGACTGTTTCTTCCCTATTGGATAATTCCTCATCCTCTGAAGAACTGGAATCTGACTTGTCCATCTCTCTTTGTAAGCGGATCGAGATCATAGGCTTCACCTTCTTCATTCTGCCCTTTTTTGAGAAGTTCGCTGCCTCGACGGTTCTCGTTGACTTGAACGTTTCTGGTTTCCACTATCTTGTCCTCTTCGACATTGTATATTATATAGCCTCTTGTGGAATTCGAGTACCCGAGAAATATGCCTTGATATACCCTCGAATCGAATTTATTTTTGACTTGTATCTTTGGTTTCTTTAAGTATGCCAAACTTCCAAACTTTTTCATGTGCTTCTCACATGGTGGTACCTTATCTTGATACCAACAAGATAGAGGTATTCTGAAATTGATACTTTGATGGGGCGTCGTGTTTAAAACATAATTTGCGCACTTAATCGCATAGATGCAAAACTTGATAGGCAAATTCGCATCAATTAGTAGGGTTCTTGCTACTTCTAACAGCGATCTGTTGTATCTTTCTGCAATGCCATTTTGCTGGTTGGTATACGGACGAGTGCTGGAATTTTATCCCTTTTTCCTTCAGAAAGTTTGTCATATTCCGTTCCTTGGTCTGAAAGTATATGCTTGATCTTGCATCCACTCGAACGTTCTGCGTAGGCAACAAATGATTTGATCTTTTCAAATACAGTATCCTTGCTTGCGATTATGTCGACGAAGCTTCGGCGTGTATAATCATCAATGAATGTTAAGATGTATGCCTTCTTTCCATTCGATGTTAGCATTGGACCGCATAACTCCGTATAGATATACTCCAGAGGATGTGAAGATCTTATGTCTCTTATCTTTTTGTGACTGACGTTCGTCATTTTTCCTTTCTTACACCTGTCGCAAAAGGTATCTTTTACGTCCTTTGGGATGGCAACTTCCTCTAGTCCTCTTAATGAACCTCTTGATTGAACTATCTTCATCTTCTTAGGATATTTATAATAAATATTTATTATGCTTCAATTCATTGAAGTAACTGTTGGATCTCCTATTGACTGGAACGCATTTCACTTTATACAAGTTGTTTACTCTTGTACCTATCAGGAAAACTTTATCTGTTGGATCTTTCACAGCATGTTTATTGTTCCTTATGCTGATCACAACCGCGTACATCGAGTGCTCCTGCTGATATTAAATTGACGGGTATCTTCGGTACGTAATACGTATCCGTCAGTTTAAGGATTTCATGTCGTCCCTTCAATAGATCGACGTTCAACAGAACATTGCCTTTCCCTAATGCTTGTATTGGTTCTTCTGAAACGCCGTAAATCAAGATTGGCTCTTTGAGTTCCTCAAAAGATTCAAACCATTTCTTGTCGTTGCAAATATTATTGTGCTGGCACTGTCTATGAACCACGTGGACTTGCGCTGAGTTTCTTTCTTGTCCCCATACATGATTACTATTCCTGAAAAATGCTTTTTCACCCTATGCTTTTCTGGAATGTCCTTAGTATCCTTGTCTTCAGATTTTACCTTCTTCTTACAATTTCTTGCTATGTGACCCTTCTTGCCGCAATTATAACATGTTCTAGCTTCCTTCTTGGCTTTATGGGTCGCCCTGGGTGGTGTTTCAACTTCAGCTTTGAAGCTCTCACTGGTGCTGGCTTCTTCGGTTCTCATGTTGCTATATTTCCGCTTATACTCTTGCAAAATACTATCTATGACTTTTTCAGAGTTATAGTTGTCTTTTTCATGCGATGACATGATATTTTGGCGCAGGAATCGTATTTCTTCGGAAGTCCTGATAGCAGTAACCAGCTGACCTCATGGTCGGGTATAGATCCACCCTTTGAAGTCATTTCATTCACTTGAAGCTTAACCTTTAGTATATGCTCTGGCAAGTTTGCATCAGTCTGCAGTTTAGTCATCATAAATAAATCTCTCTTGAGATCGGTGACTTTCAAGTGGTCCACAACATCGTATTTGGCATCGATTTCCTTTAGCAATTGGTGAGGATCGTCAATTTCCTGAATCAGCATTCGGAACTTTTCCTCCAGGGATTCATTAATTCTTCCTACTGCCTTCTGAGCTTTATTGAGGAGTTTGTATTTGATCGGTTGATCCTCCATACTTTTAATGTCATTCAATGGCGTGTTCGCAACGTCCCAAAGTCCATCTCGTTGCAGATGAGTTCGGATATGCATCTTCCATCATGCATAGTTCTCCCCGTCAAACTTAAGGATGATATCCGCCATGTTTCTTAATGACTTTCTTCTTACTTAGAAGTACTGTTCCAATCTTAGGGATGTCCGAAATTTTAAGACTCTATCTTCGTCTAAGCTGACCTTAATTGCTTTAAATCTTTGATATGTCTATAATGTTTTTCGCGTTCAATCTTGTTCTTGGGTCAATAACCTTTCTGTATTAATCTTTGCTGCGCAGTTGGAAGCAAGAGTCTTGAGTCCATAACCCTTCTGTGGTTTGGTGCGCAGTGGAAGGCTTGCTGGATCCCATAACCCTTCTGTGGTTTGGTGCACAGTGGAAGCGTGCTGGGCCCATAACCCTTCTGTGGAGGAGCGCTATGAAAATTATTTTATTATTTAGGATGTTAAGTCGTTCAAGAGGTGTTGACCCATGAATCTAAATAAAATAATTCTTTAAACCTTTACTCCTAATAATTTTCTTTTACCCATGATGAATGAACTTTACATAAGCAACTAGGATATTCAAAAACAAAGCAATACGAATACTTATAAGAAATCTTGTATATTATTTTCTTTTAAAAGTTTACATACATTTACAGCTTAATGTTGGATTTACTTGATCGTCTTTCAAGTTAATTTACATTTAGAAATAAAAGGCTCTTCCAGTCTTGATATGGTTATCGCTCGTCTGTTCTACGTTGTCAAAGTAACTGTAATTAATGTCTTTATAGCTTTAACGCTTTCGTAATTACTTGTTTAACTTTAACACAAGATTCTATCTGGATTCTAACACTGCAAGATTAAATCTTCTCTTTACCCTTCCATGTAAGGATATCGTAATGGGTTACTTACATGACTTAATCTTCTCACTTGTAATATGGCTTCTCCTAGTTTTTAATACGATCATGGTTGACTCTTTCTGATAATCGTAATAAGCTGAATCGTAGAATCTTGATATCGTCGATTTGAAACGTTACTGGATTCCAATTTGCGTCTGTCTTCCACTATTCGGGAATCACACAAATCCTGGTAATATCACTTGATATTCTGCTTTCCAGTAATATGCGTACGGATGTCGATCTTCTGAAATCTTCAATTCTTCATAGAGTTGCAGGAATCTTCTTAAGACATCATATAGTATCGTACGTTGAAGCTGCCATCTCGGTTGCTTCTTTTCGGCTTGAGAATTCGTTGAGTTCTACCGTTACTTGGATTTGTCACCCTGTGCCCCATTGTTGAACAGTGTTGACTTGTGTGCTGTTCATCAACTCACGTTAACTGCTTGTTAAAGATTGTTGGCACAGTTCTTTCTTTCCGTTGCATTTGCAGACAATTGGTTGATTAGTAATGAATTGTCCTTGTTTAAAAAAGGCTTAGAAATATAAACGTATAAATATTTCAAAATTCAAACTACAGAAGCGGAATGTCCAAACGCTACTTTTGAAGGAAGGACTATGGGAGACCGCGAACACGACGATTAGTGGTATTAAATCCATAGAGGATAAGGGCCTAAAGTTAAAACTATTAAGTAAGTCCGAGAAAGCAATCGGGACTATTCTTAGCAGCATAGAAGAAAGATTTAGATGTCTTGTAAAAGAAAGAAATCTCCCTAGTCTATTAATGAGGGAGATTGACACTTAGTTTAATATAAAGGATTGCTTAAGGATATCTGATTTAAAACGCCAGATATACCTAGAAAGTAAACTTCAAGCCGAAGATGACTTTCCTGAAAAATATTTAAGTTTAAAAGTACGATTAAAGGAGCTTGAAGAACTAGGTGGAAGTTTTGACAATGGTGAATTATGTTGGCTAATACTTTCAGGATTGCCAGCGCGTATGATTCATGTGCACAAAACTTACTTCAATTACAAGATAAAGCTAAATTCAATGCAGAGTATGTAATTGGCAGAATCGTCCAAGAATACAGACGGAAAAATCAAAGACTTTCCGATACAGAAAATAAAGTAATCATGTGCAATAAAGCCGAAGTAACTGTAAATAAACTAGCTAGTAGGGAATACAAAAAGAAACTCCGCAAATGTTTTAACTGTGGAAAAGTGGGGCATTTAGCTCGACAATGCAAGTCCAAATCCAAATCCAAGAAATCATCACCAAAAGCAGATGATATGAAAAAAGAATCATTTTCTGGGATCATGGCTTTGAACAGTTGCCTTATGTCATTAACAAAAGGTAAACCTATCAATAGCCCATGGTATCTTGACAGTGCTTCTACAAACAATATTTGTAACCACAAAGCTTGGTTCAACAGTTATAAAAGCTTCGACGCTCCCCTAAAAGTATATGGAGCTTCCTTACTGCCTATTGAAGCCTTAGGTGAAGGGACAGTTAACTTAGAAGTTATGCTACCGAAAGGTAAAACTCAGAAGATTAATTTGTCCAAAACGCACTATTTTCCGGACATGAGCGTTAACCTGATTTTTGGTGGACATGTGGCATCGCTGGGCTGTTTCCAATTCATAAAAGGCAAGGATTATGTCGTCAAGGACAAAAACAAAAGAAATATAATCTTGGGTAAAGAGAAAAATAATCTCTTTGAAGTAAAGTGCAAACCTTTCAATGTACAAGCGAAAACCTACTTCAATGAAATCAAGCATTCCAAGTATAAGTTGTGGCATGCGAGGCTTGGACATATTTTAAAAAGAAAAATGAAAGTCATTCTAGACCAAAAATTGCTACGAGGTATAGAGCAAGTGAAATTTCCAAAAGAAGTCTAATAGTTTTTGCGAAAGTTGCAAAAGTGGAAAGATGACAAATGTTCATCACACGAGGATGAAAGCCATTAGAGCAAAGGGAATTTTGGAATATATCTATTCTGATGTATGTGGTCCAATAAATATAGAAAGTGACTATCAGGCGAAATATATCCTGTGCATAATAGATGAAATATATCCTGTGCAGTAGGAGAAGCTTTGTTTATTTACTTAAAAGTAAGGATCAAGTACCAGAATATATGAAACAATTCATAACTTATATAGAGCGCCAAAGTAAGGCGAAAGTGATAAACTTCTCACTGACCAAGGAAAGGAGTATGAGAATAAGGAACTCAACAATTTCCTAAAAGAAAGAGAAATTGTACATAAGACGACATCTGCATACTCTCCACAGCAAAATGGCATTGCAGAGAGGTTTAATCGTAACTTGATGGAAATGGCTCGAACCATATTGATTGATTCTGACCTTCCGCCAAGATTCTGGACTTATGCAGTAGAATGTTCAAATTATATTCTCAATCAAACATCTCATTTAAAGTTAATAAATACTACTCCAATGGAAAAATGGTTTACGAACGGAGGAGCACCAAATGTACGACATATGAAAACATTCGGAAGTTTGTGCTACCTGAAGAAACCGAAAAACGCAATCAGGAGTAAAATCGACTCTCGAACAACCAAGGGTATTTTTCTTGAGTATTCTCCACGCACCAGAGGTTACATCAAGATGGAATCTTGATACCAACAAAGTAGAAGAAACGAGGAGCGTATATGTAAATGAGAATCGAAGAGCAAGCGATCTAATAAACAAGCGAAAGATTGATCATGAAGAAGTGAAGAAAAGACTATGGATAATATCTTTTGATTCATAAAATAAAACTCAAGAATCCTCTTCATCAGACAAAGAAGACGAAAAGAATCAAAACATTCTATCCACAAGAAGCTGTGAAACAGACTCTAATGAAGATGAAGAAACAATTACTAATGGAAATAAAACTCATGATGCTGATGTTAGAACGACTAGTTCATGTAATACTGATTCTAGCGAAAATGACACTGAAGATCCTGTGATCGACAAAGGATACATACAACTTAGAAGTAGAAAAGTTACTCGAACACAATGCGTGAAGATACACAAAGATGTTGATATCCAAGAGGCGAAAGATTATGAGGAAGCATTAACCTGTCCGGAAAGGAAAAATTGGCAAGAAGCAATTCAAGCAGAATTAAAAAGCTTAAAACATCATCGCACGTGGGAAGAATCCGAGGTCCCGGATTACATAACACCCATAAGCACAAGGTGGATTTTCAAGTGCAAGAAGAAGTGTGATGGCACAGTCGACAAATTCAAAGCCCGTTTAGTAATGAACGAATACATGCAGCAGCAAGGTGTGAATTACGAGAAGACGTATGCACCGACGCCAAGTGCTGAAGTAATAAGACTAATGCTGATCTTGTCGCTAAAGCGAAAGTACCGGATTCATCAATGTGATGTTCGAAGCGCCTATCTCAACGAAGACATAGATAGCGACATACATCTGGAAATACCACAAGGTGTAAAAGTGAAAAGCAGAGACTGCAATGGTCGGAAGCTATTACGTTCTTTATATGGTTTAAAGCAAGCCGGGAGAAATTGGTTTGAAACCATGAGAACTAAGCTAATAGGAAAAGGATTTTAAAAGTGATCCATGCGTATTTAGTTACCCAAAAGGATGGTGTCATGAACTATCTGATCATCTACGTCAGTGTTCTCAACCTTTTAGTACTTGCGACCTAATTTTCAATCACAATTCTCATCGCGCCCCCCCCCCAATAATTTTTTAAATCTCTTCAACCAAAAAAAAAATTTAAAAAAAAACCTCCAAACCTATCTATTCAACCAAAAAATTAAAAAAAAAAAAACCCAAACCTAGTTTTTTAATAAGATTTTTTTCTTGATATACTCGCGCCTCCCTTTAGTTTTATCACGCCCCCCTGGGGGGGGGGGGCGCGCCCCACAGGTTGAGAAACGCTGATCTACGTGGATGACATGATCATCATTGGTAAACGAACTCATCATATTCAAGAAATTAAGCAGATTCTGAATAAGATGTTCTCCATTAAGGATCAAGGTAAAATTCATGAATTTCTAGGTATGGAGATAAAATATCAACGAAGCAAAGGTTCAATGATTATATCACAAGAACACTTCATTAAAGATCTGTTAACGAAACATGGAATGGAAAATAGTAAAGCTGTATCCACCC
>JAFIDM010011488.1:15454-40902 GCA_023159025.1 Thereuonema tuberculata | reverse complement strand
ATATGACTAGTTCCTTTGATTTCACTTCTGAGAGAGATTTTTCTTTGTTTAAATTTCATAAGAAAATTTCATTTCAGCCCCCTTTACCCCTCCCCCGACTACGTGCCTCATAGACACTTTTTTTCTAAAGATCCGTTTGTTATAGTGACTATTTTCATTATTCAAACATATTAACAATTCTATGTTTAGCTTATGATCACATTTTAGTAACTGGCTCTTGGAATTAAGGCCATCTCACTGTCTCCCCCCTGCAGGTTTGAGATAATCCAAGAAGAATCGATTCCAAGCAGTTATGTGATATTTTGTTCCTTTTTGAATGAACTCATTATTTGATAGCGCGCGCCATTTGACGGAGAGAGGCTAAACAAATGAACATTAAAATTTAAGTGTTTTTCTAGTAGGCTAAAATAATGAGTTATTTTCGTTTTTCTCTGGCTCTTCTCTCATTGCGCCACACACACACACACACACACACACACACACACACACACATACAAAGGGAGTGATAAAAACAATAATTTGAATGTAGTCCCCGTGGCCTAATGGATAAATCATCTGACTTCAGGATTGCGGCTTCGATTCCCGTCGCGAACGTTTTATTATAGTAATTTTCTTCACAGGAAATTAACAATTGCACCGGATAGACAGACAGAGAAATAAAATACTGTAGGGATATAGATTGTAATTCAATTTTGGAATTATTTTCATTTATTTATTCATTCGTCCTGTCTGTTTACGATGTGAAGAAGCCAAGTAACACGTCTGTTTTTGTTGTATTAATGATAAAAACAGTATGAAATCAAAACCATGACATTTATAGGATAGTTTCTTCATTTATGTTTTTGATTCAAATAGTTTTTATGGTAATTTGCAAGTTTTCTTTAATAGTTTTTTTTTGTATTCTCAAAATACTGCAGATTTTATCGAAAGGTAGGGAGTTTCCTCTGTGCGATAGAAAATACGGAAATAAAAGAAATTTGTGATGTTGATCTTTATAATCGTTACCGCAGATTTTTCATTTGGCTTTAGTCTAATTACATTGTTATTGTTTATGTTTAGGATGGACTGACAGTGAAAGCATATTTTAGCCTTTTTCATTCATTGTCATTTTCATCCAAACAGATTAGTTTTGGGGGATTGTATAACTTCCGAAGGTTCCTGCATTGCGATTTTAGAAATATGATCAACTTTGAAGTATTTACTAAATGACATCCTAGAACAGACGTTTCTTGCTCTTTGGTGATCATCAGCCAGAATTAGTCGCCCATTGCCAGCAAATGAATATTTTGTGAATTTATTGTTGCTTGATTTAGTTTCAGAGAATCCACATTGATTCGCACGATTGTGCTTATTATCCTCTGTACTGAGTGCTCATTGTTTGCTGGTAGCTACATCTAACTGATGATCATCAAGAGCGTGAAATGGCCGTCTAGGATGTTGTTTAGTAAACACTTGTTCTCACGCATTGATGTTTATGATCTCATCAGCCTAAGAATAAATGAAATAGAAACTTTCTTTATCTTTGTGGCTTAGCTTAAATGTTGTGATTTGCCTCCTATTTTCATCGTTTATTTTCATCAGCTGGTTTCGATATTTCTTTTATGCTCTATTTTGCTACTTTTGGAAAATTTATTTATTTGTCCTGCAGTTTCTGTAGCTTTCTGTTTGTATGCTGCAGTTTTCTGTATTATTTCGTTTTCTTCATTATTGTTTTTATGTTATTTAATTACTGCTCATTGCTTTCTACTTGTCTACGTTAGCACAGCAGTTTAGACATTTTCAGACTGGTGGGCTATTGTTAGATTACTTTAGCTATGTTTTCTTAGGTCATCGCAACATGAGTAGTGCTTTTTTTTACATAGACATGTCGACACAACTCAATTTAATATCTTCAAAAATGGAATATATTCCTTTTCCTTAATGAAGAAACTTCATCAAGTTCTGAGGTCAAGAAAATGTTTACTCTCTTTCTCTATAGAATTCGTAAAAATCTATACAGTCAAATCTATATTAAAAATATACCAGTAATAATATACTTTACTTTACAATTAAAATTTAGCCCCCCCCCAAAAAAAAAAACAATCCGTTAATGACATTCACTGTTCAATAAATTAAGGAATAAAAACATAAATAAATCTAGAATAAGGTAAACAATAAAAGAGGCTAATAAAACAAGTGATGACAATTGTACTCGTAGACAAACAATTTAAAGAACGATCTTGTGGGCCGAGCTTTGGCCCGAAGGTTACACTAAATTACGGGAGAACCTTCTAAATACACGTCAGACCGCTGACTTGTATGTACTGTAACTCTGTATTGCTATTTTAATGTAAATAAAACATGTTAAAAGCATTTTGGGGTTGATTTTCGTCCTTTTTTGTCCTATTTCGGATTATCCCCGGAATTCGCTAATTAGCGGTTGCCGCGCCACTCAATTCCACGGATAATCGGGAGTTTACTATATTTTATATCTTTTCTAATAATTATACCTTTGTACAATACCGTTATTTTTTTACTTATATCTTTTACCTTTCTATTATTAATAATTTGACAAAAATGTTCATAGTGAAATTGGATAACATTTAAAAATTTGTTTTTATTACAACATGGGAATAATTTTATTAAACATGATTAAACATCATTAATCTGACCTTCTCTTGTAGCTGGAAACAAAGTAGTGATAATTCAAATTCATTGTTTCAGTGATATTTTCAAAAAAAAAAAACAATTTATACTACAAAGAAATATATTTAATTTATTATTTACTTTTTATTTTAAAAATGGCTTTCTATACTGACTTAGATTACGGCTAATAGTCTTTGTAATAAAGCGCTTTATATTTACTGAAATGTACGTCTTCTCTTATTTTCATTAAAGCGCATTTATAAATAGATTTATCCCCGTAAAATGGACTGCAGTCTTCTTTTCGTTAAAAAAATTGTTTTCACTAAGTTAAAAGCAAGACGTATTCAAAACTATTGCATTTAATAGATAAAAGTAATCATTATCTACTATTCATTTCATTTATAATCGATTATTAGGTGTTTTATAATTGTTTATCCCATTTAAAATTTACCGCTATGAATAATTTTGCATAAAAACGAACCAGAGAGCACTGATGCACTTCGGAAGGAAACTGGATCTTAGTGCTGATGATGGGCCCAGAAACAGCCCATTCAATAACTGATAAATTAAAAAAACATGAAATCACAGAATTTTTATATAAAAGAAAAAAAAATGTCATTTAAAATTCTACGATTTAACTCTTTGTCACCAATTGGTTATAGTGAGTAGTAATTTAATTCTTATAATTTATTTATGTAAGAAATTTCTGATTTAATCAAGTTCAGGAAATGGAATTTGAAATCAACTTACATTTAGAAATTGTAATAATTTACTTTATGGAATAATGTAATAATTTTTACATTAAACAAAAACACAATTTTAAGAATTGGGTAGGCACTAACTTTTTTCAGATTCTTTTGTATTTATTTTAACTTCAGGTTAATATTTAGCAACATTTGTTATTATTGGATGAAACTCTTCAACACTTGCTATTGTTATTTTTTCTCTGCTTGACTAAGTTATCTACTTTTGTGTAGGAATATTTTTTCTTTATGTAATCTTCTCTCCAACATGTAGATGCAACATCTCTAATAATCACCATTTTTTTATTTTATTTGTTCATAACTTGTCTATATTTCTGTTTATTTCTGTACACACTGCGTACAACAGCTATTTATGGAAATGTATTATATAGATTCAAAAATACACAACTTGATGAATTTTATTTTATTAAAACTTTATTTTTAATCATCTACATCATTACAAGTTGTGTTAAAGTTTAAAATAATGCTTATTTAGAGGATGGAAAATTAGTAAAAAACACAGAAGTATGATTTCTTTTTCAACAGTTGAAATAGTTTTAAAAATGCTTATAAAGACAAATAAGCATTTATAAGTTACTAATAAATTATAAGCAATAAGTTACTAATAAATACAGCAAGCCTAAGCAGAAGCAATATTCATGATTAACTATTCTCGCAATTAATTCGGAGGATGTTGACAGAACGTCGATTTCCCCTTCTAGATATCAGATCATGTGAAAGTTTTGACAAATATATTAAAAACAAATCAAGATTTAAATATATTGAAATGGATCGACAAACACAAATGTAACTGACCATTTCTTAAATAGAATAATAACATACAGTGAGCAGTTCAGTTGCAGATTTCTTATGTTAAACATATAATAATTATAATAGATTAGTACATATACAATTTATAATAATTTAATATTTATTAAAGAATTTATAATAAATTTGGTGATATATTTATATACAAGAATTACGTAATGTTGGTGTTCACATCTTATATTCGTTAAATAAATGCCTTCTAAATATTTAAACATATATAAATATATATACTGAATTTAATATCTATTGCAGTAATGTAACAGATATTTACATACCAATTAATATGAGATTAACAACTTTCAAAAAATATGAAGAAATAAGTGTATAATTACTGAATAATACAAATCTTAAGATTTCAGAGGAATTACGATGACTTCTATGATTATTGCATTCATTTACTTAAGTGAATTAAATAGTGTTTTTATTTATTTTTAAGTTTTAACACTTAAATTATTGACTTTACAAATACACTGAAAGGGAATGTAACATATACAAGGTTGCCATAATTACAGAGAAGGTGTTGAGTCCTTATAGTGAAAAATGTAGGACGCAATTCAATGATACTTAGCGCAAATACTCTAATCGTAATTCAATAAAAATCGTTTGAAAGAATAGTATTTATTGAAGAAATATGAAAGGAAATTGATTAGAGGAAATTTAATTAATTGAATTGATTAGAGTTGCAGATCTGGAAAAGAGTCTAGTATATACTGTTAAGTTCGAAGATTTGTTATTGACAATAACAGTTCTGTAAAGTTCTATACAGTCTTTATAGATAGTTTTTTTAACGTATTTTGGAAATTGCTCTGAAGTTACTTTTTGGTGAAGTAAATTTTAAAATGTTAAAAATGGTAATATAATTTTACCAAATATGATTTTTGAAATCATTTCAAGTTTTTTACTATTGGTGAATAGATATTTTCATCTTATTTGAGTATTTTGATCCAATGACTTTAAACTGCACTTTGTTTAAGCATTGCTTCCAATTCTTTGTTCTTAAATATTCATATAATTTTGTGTCAATAATAAGGTTTTATAACTGACGATAATTATATCACATTTCAATAGTCTCTTAACACGCGTTTTAGAGCTAAAAAAAGGGTTAGATCAAACAAAAATGAAATGAAATTTTTCGAATTATGGATGTCTTGTATTTCAGTCAGAATTACTTAAAAAATTTTAAACTTTAGGAAACTGAAAGAGATACAAGGAAAATAGTTCTTACAAGGAAAATCTCTTTTGATTTTATAACATATGAATTCGGCAAGGATTCAAGAGACAAAAACTGTCTTAATGCACTGTCTTTACCCAATAATCTCTTTAATTAGCAAATTAGAAATGAGGCTGAGCTTTTGTAGAGGATTCATATGGATTGTAATGGACTAAAATAGAGCCCATTTCTCTCAACAATCCCTTGTATATCGTAGATCATCACAATAAGGAAAACGTTTGATTAACTACATAACAATGGGGACAAAAATTCCTAACAGACACAGAAGGAGTTTTACAAGTAAAATTATCAAACATTGACACTGAAAAATACTTTATTGAACTTAGCAAAATCATGTTGAACTACAAATTAATTAGAAAAGACTGATTCCAAAATTGTGATAGGAACAGGAGTGCTATTCCAAAATTTTGTATCTTCCTAAAATTCATAAAGTCCGTATTCTAGACGTTGTTCACAATTCTAAAATTTAGACCGATTAAACAGTACAAATTGAACGATTGCTTTGATAGACAAGTGATTGAAATCCAAGGTAACGAAACTACATATCACCTCCAAATATACGGTTAAGAATTGCGTTGAAGCTTTAAACCAAGTTAAACAATTGAGAATTAAATGGGATCGAAAAATGAATTGTTTCACTTGATGCCCAATCACTGTTCACCTCGTTTTCGTACGGATTGTTGCAAGAGGCGGTTGATTATTACTTTATTTCTTAAGTGATTTAACACAACCTAAGAATACAACTCAGATGAATCTAATACTAGAAAAAAATTAATTTTTTAATGAAATAACAAATTTTCTACATCGACGAATTCTATGTCCATTAGTCTTCAGATCTATTCATGGGATTGACAAGTTTAGCCTCGTTAGCAAAGATCTACGTCGAAGAGAGAGCCGTTTAGAAACTGTGAAGTTCACATGGATTTTCACATGAAATACGGCAACGATTTGATACTTTTCACTAATGAAGACATTCCGCTAGACATTTATGACATTTTTTCCATGATTTTGCCCGAAATCGGATTCGGCTTTGAATTGGAGGCAAATAACTCTATCGCCTTTTTGGATTTTAAGATCATGAGACACAATGGCTACATTAGTTCTTTAGGATACTGCAAACCAACGACTTCTAATACCGCTTTACCAACATCCAATATCATCTCAATGCCGATTCACGGAGCATTTACACTTTGCTCCTGAAGTCTTATTTAGCAATGAATTAGCAACTATACTAAGCTTTTAAATATTTAATTTCCTAGACTCTTCATTGAGAATCAAGTAAGACGCACCAAGCAACATATATATACAATAAAGGACTAAATAAACAAAAAAGCAATATTACGGGTGTAAAGTTTACCGTTTTATATTAACATTTTTCCTAAACCAAGCCATGTTCAGAAACTTTCAACTGCAAAATTGTAGTGTAGTTTACACCATCCCTTGCTAGAACCAATCGTGTATTTACATAGGAAAAACGAGCTGGACACTCCAGAAAGGCATGGCAGAGCATGGACGAGCTACTAAAACTAAAGATAAATCATATTTTACGGTAAAACATATACTGACCACTGGGCATCTTCTAGACTCGACGAATCCCTTCCTACTCGACAGAGCATCGACTACATCAAGAATAGGATGCCTGGAATCCGTTTATATCCACAATAATGTGAACTGCTATAACGACAATATTTCGATCCAGGTAATCAACAAACATGGATTCACTACAAAAGTCCATAAAAGAAAAAAGGCCAATCCATCTCCAAAAGCCCGCTTGGAAACCTTATAAAACAATAAAAAAGAATATATTTTAATGAAGAATATATCATTTCAATTTTTTTTCCCTGTTCTTTTTTTCAAAGACGCCTCCATAGAGCATAGCACAAGATAGAATAAACGTTAACAGTATTGATATTATCAAGGACCCACTGGTACTTCATGGGGCGATCCGGCTTTCCACTCCTGCTGATACCATGATATTTACCCGAGCCAATTACTACCCGAGCCAATCTCCATGTAAACTTTGACATTACGAAACCATCTATTTGCATTTTCATATCAGTTAAAAGTTTTGTTTTGAAAGCGAGTGTCATTGTATTTTTCATTTGCCTTTTGACGTTCAAGTTCTTGGATGTAACCTGTAGCAAATTTATAATTTTTAATACACATTTTGCTTTTTCTAAATTACAGTGGTCTACATCAATTTTGCTGACTTTAAGATAATAACTGATTATAATTAATTTGAGGGTGCTGAATCCAAAAATCATATCCATTTTGCACAATCACGTCAGAAGTTTTTACAAATGAAGACTTTCCTTTCCTTTTTGTATATTCCTGTATTAAAGTAGTTTGTACTGAACCGATCATTAAACACCATTCTACATTATCATATCAGGTTTGTTTCATGAAACCAGCTATAATACTGCAGTTTCATGTATTGTTGCATGTATTTTAAATATAGAAACTTAATGTGTTTTTTCTCCCTCAGATTCCTGTGAAAAATGGCTGCTATTCGTCCAAAGTGTGAAAATGATCCAAACATATTTTGCTACATTTGCGGCTGTTTTACAACACCTCAACAAAGGACAAATATATCAGACTTTGTATCCAAAGCTTATTATGCTTATTTTGGAGTTAAACTCGGTGACCAAGACAAATGCTGGGCACCGCATAAAGTGTGCAGAACATGTGTCGAAAATCTCAGACAGTGGACTAAAGGACAGCGAAGAAGCCTCAGTTTTGGAGTTCCAATGGTGTGGCGGGAACAGCAAGATCATGTGGAAGACTGCTACTTTTGTATGGTTGATGTATCAGGTTTCAACAAAAAGTCAAAACATTCCATTCAGTATCCTAACTTCTTGCGGTCAGCTATAAGACCCATACCACACAGTCATGATGTTCCTATCCGAACTTTCAAAACACTTCAAGTTTCCAGTGACGAATCTAGTGACGAATCTAGCATCCCAATAAAACCAGATAGTAGTGACTGCGACTTCGTAATGTCTGATTGCATTCTGTGTAAGCCGTTCACTCAAGGTGAATTAAATGACCTTGTGCGTGATCTTGATCTACCTAAAGCATCAGCAGAATTAATGGGTTCCATACCAAAGGAGAGGAATATGTTAGTCCCGGGAACAACCATCACATATCGACAAAGAGAGAAGAGCTTGGTAAAATATTGTGAGATGGATGAACATCTTGTGTACTGCATCGACATCAAGGACTCATTGAAACTATGGGATGTGAGTATCTTGCAGAGGATTGGAGGTTGTTCATAGACAGCTCGATGAGACGTTTAAAATGTGTGTTGTTACATAATGGCAACAAATTAGTGTCCATTCTTATTGGTCACTCAGTGACAATGAAAGAAACTTATGAAACAATGAGAATACTTCTCCATAAGATTAAATACACTGATCACTGCTGGACTGTTTGTGGTGATGTAAAGGTATTATCTATACTTCTGGGTCAACAAGGAGGGTATACCAAATATCCATGTTACATATGTCTATGGGACAGTGCAAAAAAAGAACACTGTATAAGAAAAGAATGGCCTGCCAGGGATTCATTTCAAGTAGGTGACAAGAACATTAAGCATGAACCTCTGCTTCATCCCAATAAAATACTGTTACTCCCACTGCACATCAAGTTAGGGTTAATGAAGCAGTATGTAAAGGCTCTGGATAAAGATGTTACTTGCTTCAAGTACGTCTGCTCGAAATTTCCATCACTGACACATGAAAAGTTGAAATCCGGTATTTTTGATGGCCCTCAAATACGGCTTCTAATGAAAGATAAGGAATTTTTGGAAACAGAGAATTTGGAGAAAGAAGCATGGTGTGCTTTTTGTAATGTTGTAAGAAACTTTCCTGGCAACGTAAAGGCAGACAATTACGAACTTCTAGTTGAAACTTTGTTAGCAGCATATCAGAAGATAGGATTAAATATGAGTGTAAAGATATATTTTCTGCACAGTCACTTAAATGTCTTTCCCTCAAATCTTGGTGCTCTAAATGAAGAGCAAGGAGAGCGCTTCCACCAAGATATAAAGACCATGGAACAAAGATATCAAGGCAGGTGGAACACAAACATGATAGCAGACTACTGTTGGTGCAAGAAAAGCCAGAAAATAAAAGAAGCGAAAGTTCTTTCACAATTAATATACTTCACTTTGTGTGTATTTTTAAAATTACTAATTAACCAGTCCCAAAAAACTTATTCACAATTTAACGTTCTTTCAAAAGAAACAACTTCAGTGGTAATAACAGTAACAAATATGCTGCTGCAACTCATAAACATTATAAATGTCAGTAATTGTATTTTGTGAAAACTTGTGACGTGATGGACAATTTATGACTGCATATTCGTAATCAGCGTCCTCAAATTATATAAAATCAGTTAAAACATCGTAGTCAGCAGAAAAAAAAATTCCTATATAGACCAGTGTCATGTAATGTATTTCATTTTAAACTCAAACAATGATGCACAAATTAAATTCTTATTTATAAATTCATCTTTGTTTTTCTTTGACCCCTTGAGTATCACAGCACAAAAAAAACCTAGCAGTCATTGATGAGTGACTGACTGTGTGCACTATAGCTTCCTATACCATTAGTGCAATTGGACCACGTGTGTGATGGATACAAGAATGTAGATAATAGAGTGCTCCTGTTTTATTGTGTTGTCATCTCTAGACCTCGTTTTCTACTGAGTGAATGATGATAGTTGGATCGTGCCTTTGTTTCTGAGGAAAGGAATTCCTATTTCCTTAGGATTTGATTTACCTAAGAATCTGGATCATTTCCGTGTTGGAATGCCTCGCTTTAAAGAAGCCTAATCTGGAGTGATTCGTCATCTCACGTGCACAGTATCTGTGGCGTAACAAAGCTACAATGCCATCCATAGATAGGGTTTTCTACCTCAACACACTTGCATTCGACAGATGTCTACGGCTGACAATTGTTTCTCAACCGCAAATCTATCTTGAATGGGGATACGACTGCCGGGATGCACTCCATTCCTTCATGTTGACGATGCAACGTCAAAAGTAAGTCTGTTCCTTTTTTTTAGTTGTTAATCTCAGGCACGTACAGAGTACGGATTAGAGAAAACAATTCCCTCACCCTCGAGGTGAGTTTTTGTATGAAAGTAGATGCAAACATTTCCTTTGGCGTCACCCATTCTGCTTTGTTCCGGGCACAGGCATACAGTTGATAATCCAAAATACACACAATTTCTATTAGTCTACGATCTATGTTCTACGTTCCTAGCTGACCAAGTGCAACCGTAGCTGACCAAGTGCAACCGTACATGTTAACAGTTTATTCTCATCCAGATGCTATTTCAAGCAGGATAATGCTGAAAACATTGTTAAAATACTGTGTATCATGCAGACATGAGTGTTCCTGAAGATTTGACGGAGGTGTAGGCCTGGAGCGAACAGCCCGTTCCAGCTCATTCCCCAAATTTTCAATTGGGCTGAGATCCGGAAACTGAGCGGACCACTGCAACAAGGAAAAGTCATCGTCATGTTTCTCAAATCATCCCATAGTGCTGATGACTTTGTTCACCGGCGCATTATCCAGCTGGAAATAGCCATCTGCATGTGGATAAACTATTAACATGAACACGATGTTTAGGTACGCTGCAGCATCCTCACGTGCCTCCAGAGGTATCAATGAACCCAACGTGTGCCTGGAAAATACCCCCCATGCCATGACATTGCCCCCACCGCTTGAAAAGTTGTTGTGAGACACAGCATTTCTGCGCACAGCGGTTATGCACCTAATAAAGTGGTCGGGCAATGTAAATCTGTATAGATGAATTCAAGAAAAATAAATTGGATTCTCAGCATGTACTTTTGTGTGCGTATTTTTTGCATAAGTTTTACGTAAAAAAGAAACATGTCATTTCTATCTGCAAACCATAGTTTTAAATTCCAGTCATTATTAAAGATTTTCATTTGCAATTGTAATTTATCTACTCCAAGGTGGTGTTTTCGGTCTCAGCCATTTCCAACTCTTGACTTTTTTCTTCTATCATGGTTTTAACTTCAGTTAATAAATGTTGCTTCCTTTTCTTGAACAATTGGAAACCAATGCCTTCCAGAATTTCAAAACAGTCTAAAGCAGTTAAACCTAAGAATAAACTTACACTTCCAAAAACACTTAGTAATAATCCAAAAATCGATCGTTCAACATATTCTCTTACTTGCAGAATTTTATTTGTTGAATACTGAAAAATAACTACAATTAGATGATATGGCTCCGGGTTTAGAGCTGCAGTATAAATCCTCTCGGTACATTTTCTTGGACATCCGCAAAACTCTCTTGTTGCATTGGAAACAATCCTATAACTTACCTCCACTGCTTCATTAAATAATTCTTCACTGCCACACAATGGTAGATCACTTTCAAACAAAACAGGAATTCTAAGCAAAAAGAAATTATTTATTAAAATCAATACAATAAAAGCACTCTAGAAAATTTTAAATAAAAAGAATAAATGCGTTTCGGGTTCTAAATTACCCGAAGGTTTTAAAGTACTAAAGATAAAGTACCCGAAACTAGACCGCTTTTATTCTTTGAATTTTTAAATGATCTAGTGTATTCTTCTTGCTTTTATTTTAATTTGTTATTGGCGGACGTCAAATTTTAAAATTCTAAGAAATTATTTAATTAATAACTTGTAATATAGGAAGTGCTCAAATAATTTGGTATAGTCTATTAAATGTAAAACATCGTAATAATTATAATCATTTCCTTTAATGAATGAAAATTGTTATAATAAAATTGCTAAAATAAATATTGATGTTCTAGATAAAATCATCAGAAATATAAAAGGAGTTAAATTAAATTCAGCTTCTACTGTTTCCATAGCAATGAACAGGAATTTCAGTAAAGTTCTGAAATTTCAGCCTTGCGAAAAAAAAGTGAAAGATGATAGTTTTTTAAGTATTTCTAAAAGTACTTTATTTTCATTTCTTTTCAAACAAAATTGCTGTTATATAACACTTGTATATTTTTCTACTTTCAATAGACAAACCGTAACGAATTATTTTAAAAAATAATGCGTAAAATTGAAATATAAGCAAAATAAACAACGTACAATAAGCATTAAAATAGTTTGGATTTACAAGTTTTTGATCATTTTCCATATGAATCGATAACTGCAGAAAGGAAACAAGTCCAATTTTGCCAATTTCACAGGAGAGACAAACAACTTAGTAAACCCTAATACACTTCTGCGGTAAATAGAATATAGAAGTCGTTGTCATGCCAATACTACTGTGCGGACGTTTTTCCTTTCTATATTAAGCGTTGCGTCTTGTTCCTAGCCACAATTTTAATAAAAAAAAATCGTAAAACTTGGACATGATGCCTTTCTGCAGTTAGCGATTCATATAAGTTCTATTTCAGATTCTCTTAAATGGACTCCGAATAATACAATTGGAATATATTAAATTAAAAAAAAATGATTAATCACTTGTGAGAGTTTTCTTGTTAAAAACTATGATTATTGTAATGTATTTAAATGTAAAAAAAATATGTAAGAAAAATTATCTTATAAATTGCATGAAAACGTTTCTGTTATACGAGCTATCCCACTAAATACATAAGCACAGCAATGCTTCCCTTCCATTTTTGGTAATTTACGAAGGATTACGACTTCATTGATAAATTCTGAAGACAATCATGTGTTTCTCTCCCTACAATTTATTTGGGTTGGCTTAAATACTGAAACGTTGAAGTATGGAAATCGGGCTAAACCACTTCAGTAGGAGATGTTATGGAGGTTCGCAGAATACTTTATGTATATTCTGTTAATGGAGTAAAAAAAGGTTTCTCCCACGTTGGCAAACACCAGCTTTTGAATGGCAGGATGGCTCCTTATCCAGTAAATGAAGTTTTACACATGGTCCTATATTAAGAGGTTAAGCAGCACGACATGCATTTGGCAATCAGGCTGTATTTCCAGAGAAATCTTGATAGAAAGAATCCATCAAAACAGAAAATGATGATCTTTGTTAGATTCCTGGTGACTGAAGATGTTATCCCATGATCGCGAGCAACGAGGCACTCACTTAAATAGATGAGAATGTTGTCTTGATGCTGACATCGTGTGCTGCAAATCCACAGACAAGCAGCAGAGTAATCAAACAACAGTTTGGAATATCTCACTCTTCCGTGCTGCCACAGCTCATCAGTTTAACCCAGTGTTTCCCAACCTTTTTTTGTGTTATGCCCCACCTAAGCCTTTCTAAAATTCTTATGCTCCCTATTACTATTACTTATTGCCCCCCCCCAATAATAATAATAATAATAATACCATCAAAACATTATTACCATGAAGTGTATATATTTGTTACTTACTATAATTAATATAATTTAGATACAATTGCGATTTTTCATAATTTAAATAAAAAGAAACAGTATGGATTTTAGATTCTAGACTCTATGAATTGCCCCCCTTAACAATCAAATTGCCCCCCTGTGGGGCGTGGGTCCCACGTTGGGAAACACTGGTTTAACCAGTATCACAGACATTGCCATCAATGGCTCGAAAGCCATAATTATTCAGCCCATGTAGACATCTGCACTTGGATATTAGCAATGTAAGATAAGTATCCAGACATAATATCTCACATTTTGTGGAATGATTAAGCCCAATTCCTGGAGTTGGTGTGCTGAATATCCAAAGGTTCATTATTGGAGTGAGGAAAACCCATGATGGCTTGAAGAAACAAATCATTGGAGTCAGCGGCTCTGCTGTTTGCTGTGGGATTATTCAATTATTCTCTGAAGAATCTACTAATTTACAGGACTCTCAGGATTATTATAGTGAGTCTTTGGTTTGCAGCGCCTGCTATTATGTCTCATGTAGTCGAAGACTTCTAGATGTTCACTTTCACGGCCACTCGATAGATCACCAATGGCCTACATTGCGGCAGGCGAGATCACCAGATCTCATACTTGGACTTTTAATGTGGGGATATGTTAAAGTTAAAATGTATATCACACCAGATGATTGATTTGTAACAATTGATAATGTAATTAATGGAATCAGCGAAACTTTGCTGACATTAGTTCATAGATCAAGTATCACACGCACATTGTTTCATTGGAACGAACGGGCACATTTCAGAAACTTTTTTTCGAAGGGTTTCGAATTCGATTGAATTTCTTTATTTTCGACGTTAAGCTAAGTGTTGAAATTTTGTTTCTTTCTTGACCTACAGGGAAAATTGAGTATTGTAACTGTTTTTCCAAAAATTAAAAAAGATCGTTTATTTCATAACAATTAAAAAAATTATTTGAATATATGCTTTCGTTTAGAATCTGTTATCAAAGTCTTGCATCATTCATAAATCATGAAAAATCTACAGTATAATATTTACCTAGTATTTTCAACACAATTTCTATTATCTTGACTCTTTTCACGTTCTAGTTTTTTTCTGTAGAATCATTTATTCAAATAGAATTCAAACTAAAATAAATTATCCTCTGCTCTACAGAAAATATGAATGCTGTTTTGTTTGCTTATCAGCTCAAAAGCAAAACTTTTATTGCAAAAAAATGAAATGGTGCCTTTAAAATAGCATATACAGTATTTACTCTTTTTCTACAAAGTCACTTAAATGAGGCTTTGCCACAACGTATGATCACTGTCTATTCCAGCCTCATAAAAATCAGCACCTAATGTTGCAGATATTTTTCGCATCACTTGTTCACTGTATTTGAAACGCAGACCTGGCATATGCTCTTTGAAGACAGGGAAGTGATAAAAAATCACTGGTAATCAAATTCGGTTCGTATGCCGGATATGCCAATACTTTCCAGTAGAAACAGTTCAGCAAATGTTTGTCCCGCAACGCTTAGTCGTACATTGTCACGAACGAGGACCAACAGTCGTTTAGAAGATCAGAACGTTTCTTTCTAATGTTTTTGCTCAATTTCTTTCAGGTTTCAATACGACACCATTTACTCAAGCGGATCGCCACGCGACAATTTTGAAATCACAGTGCAAACCTTCAATAACAGATGATAAAATCCACCCTGCAGTGAGCAGTACAGTCATCTATCCGATATTTCCGCAACCTCCGGCATTACTCGTACATTTAATTTTTAGCAATTGCATATTTTTCTAATTCACTTTTCTTTAATAATAATTCAAAGTATCACAATTGTTATGAAAGAAAGAAAATAAGCAAATTGGTAGCTTCCGACAATCGTAATCGGAAGCTATACAGTTCTCTTCTGAGTTTTAGTTGTTGAATAAAGTTCGAAAAATTAAACAAAGCTTATTCTGGCAATAGTGAAAACCTATTCGTACTACCTAATAGAAACCATAGTTGTGACTGAATGTATAAATAGAGATGACTTAATATTTTTTCATTAAGAATTATTTACTCAAACTTACTATCTATACAAAAAATTCAGTTTCCAATCATTGTTAGCATTAGCAATAATAGTAAAAAAACCTCAAAAATAATCTTTGCAGTTTTTAGTATCAATCTGGAGAGTCCATGTTTCTCTATAGTTGTACACTTAAGAATTAGTATAGAGAAACTCTTATTATAATATTTATTTTTCCTGATATATTATTTATTAAAAGCTGCAAAGTAATATAAAATAAGCTTTTTATTCATTACCAGTTAAGTGTTTTATTATTTCTTTTCCTATTTCGACCATGAATTTCGTAATTTTATTCATCTAAAGTGCAATGGAAATCGTAATTTTAACGCGAATCTTACTGAAGTTTTTGCAATTATGCTTCCTGAATCATGATTTTAATATTTAAATATTTACTATTTTATAATTTTCAATATTAACTTATGCATTTACTGCATTCTAATTTCAATATTTAATTACGTAGGAGGGGGGGGTTATAATAAAACTGATCCTATTCTCAGCACCCTTGAGCAGGTTGAATTGAACATATCACAATGTCACTTGGTAGATATGCTTATTATATTATGCAGACGGATTTCCGGAGAAACAAAAAAGACCAGATATAAATATGACCTTGTATAGTTAGTATAAAACGCTAGCTATTATTTCAAGCAAGCCATTTCGCGAGGATTATCATGGCTCAACAGTACTTTATTATAAATCTAATATAGTTTTGATAGCAAGTGTGTAATATATTTCCTTAAAAAAATATTTTATTAGTTTACCTGATTACCCCATAAGACTAAAAAATATAAAACTAAAAATTAGAACTAAAAAAAAACTAAAAAGTACAATTCAGAGAAAGCAGAATTCGAACCGACAATCGAGTAGATCTAGAATGGAATAAGAAAGGTAAAATATATCATACAGCTTGCAACAAAAAGTTCTCGAATAGGATAGGTAAATAAAAGGAAAAAAAAAAGAAAAGTTAAAGATATAGCAGAAGATAAAAGAAGATCTAAGTATAAATATGGCAACAGAAAGGTAAAAAGATTGGAAAAGTACGTAGAGCAAAGAAGTAATGAAAACCCCAAAACTAAACCATAAAAGAGTTAAAAAATTATTGGATCAATTGTTGGAAGATAAGGAGAAGGATTTTTATGGATCTCAGCAAAAGATAGCGAATCTGAGAAACAAGTAAACATTTTGAAAGAAAAAAAAACCCAAAAAAGCTCAGTAGAATGGAATACCAGAATATTAAAATGTAATATCTGTAGTAAAATATAGAAAGGCCGATAGTAAAAACTGCATATATCAAAAAAGAAACAACAACATAATTTTAACAAACTTTAATGCACCTGCCTCAGTTGATATAAGCAATGCATTCAAAAGGATTCATAAAATTCAACAAATATTCCCTAGAACACAAAGAATACGAATGCAGTGAAATTACAGCATCACAGTTTTAGAAATCAAGACATCTTCCCTTTTACTAAAGAGGAATAACTTTGCTGAATGCATGCTGAAGGTATTTGCTAAGTTTATACTTAAAAGAAACAGATTCACATTTAAGAATAAATAAAGAACAATAAAAAATATGTGAATATCAATTTTCCAATGAGACAAGTTACAAAGAGAAAAAAAAATCAGTCGAATATAAGAGACTCATATTTAATTGTTTTGACAATCTTAAAAAAGAAAATTCGTTCGAATTAAGCTGTCAGAAATCCTAGAAACTTGGAAGAAAAAGCAATAACAGTATATAATGTAAAACTGTTTCATGCAAGTAATGAAATAACTCAGCAAAATGTATAACTGTAATATAGACACTTCAGATATTCTCCACATGAACATCTGTGGTACAATAGCAAGGCCTACGTTATTCAGGACCTATTAGTTCAATCAAAATGCTGTGAAGGATTTCTGGCAGGTCAATGGTCCGGTCGGATTTTGAGAGAAAGCTCGTAATTATTGTTCCAGCTGTAAATATTGATAGAGAAGCATAATGGTCTGCGCTTATTTTCATAGTGCAGACTGAATCGCTTAGTTTCAATGAAAAGAAATCTTACCATTGCAGCCTACAATGACATTCTAGACAATTTTGTGATTAGAACACAATAGTAAGAGTTAGGCAAAGACTCTACCAACAAACGAGATCCTTGGAGCAATGATTTGATGAAATGGTATGTTCAACAGCTGTAAAGACTTTCATAAAGCACTGATGCCAATGTACACGCCGAATTTGAACGCTGCGATACCTTTGTAGAAAAATAGAAAGAAATTTCTTCAGTAATGAACCCAAAATCTAGTAGCATGTCATTATAGAAGAGTAAAGGCTATTACAGCAACATATTTTTAACCAATTCTGCATTAGTGTATTTCATATTAATGTAAAAGTCAAATTTTAGTGAATAGTTGCGAAAACATTATGTCTCAAAGAGTAGGTATTTGTACAATCTTGTTTTCCAAAAAATTTGCTTTTTTTTTAATTACTATTTTTTTATTGATTATCAGAAGGGGAATTAATAAAATAATGTCATTCGTGAAGTATTCAGATCCTTAGGATTGCCATCGATTGCTTGAAACTCTTTGAAGCATCATGTGAATGCTGTTTCCTGGTGATCTTTGGAGAATTCACGTATCAAGTTTAGATTTTCCTTTGGCTTTTCTTAATCGGTCATAATTTTTCATTGCTGAATGTTAGGAACAGTACAATACAAAATATTTCGAGTTACATTCTTTACTTCCGCAAACTGAATCACAATTTCTACTCCAGTATATCGTGTTTGAGCTTTATAATTGGATAATAAATTATAAACACTGAACATCAAAACACAGCCCCAGTCAATAGCATAATTTGTAACTCTGAAATGAAAATACGTACAATAATAAGATAGGATGTTTCGCTTTAGTGTCATGACTTTGGTCTAATAAAATAGAGAAGCTAAAAGGATATTTTGAAAAGGATAACAAAATGGGTAATAAACTATTCATGGAGTGATGCTGATGATTCAGTGGTAAAATCATAGCCAAAAGATATCTATTAACGTTTGCTTAATTTTTCTGCAACGGAAGCCGAACATCAGTGCAGACAATCGAAATCCCTTCGCTTATGTGAAAGCCTCGGGTTGTGATTGACAATGGAAACAGAAAATGAGATGTCTATCAAGTAATTTCGCTGTATTAATTAGGACTAAAACTATTTTCCAATATGGAAAAAAAAAAACTTGTGAATAAAGGTGCCAAAAGTGGAGGATACTTAACAGATGCCGAATAAAAGACAATTAGACAGAAAATACTGCAAAAATTTAATCGACAAAAAAACAAAACTCAGGCCATTAATTTCATATGAAATAAAAGTAACAATAGGAAAAAAATAAAACTATCTAAGAAATTAAAACTCTTCTGTACAAAATGATAGTAGTTGAAAGGTTAAAGTGGAGAAAATCCGAGAGCTAAAATAAGAATTACTTTCAAAATATGGGAGAAAATCAAATGGATAAAGTCAAAATGGAAATTGTAAAATGAATAAATATTTATAATAGACTCCTCGAGACAAATAAGCGCTGCAATAGATGAAGTTTAATCTTAAAAATATAAACCAATAGAGACATAGATCATATAAAAATCCTTTGGAATTAGTTAAAATCTGACAACCAAACTGATGGCGAGTAGTCTACAAGCCTACAGTGAATATGAAGAAATATTCAATAGTCTTATCCTACTAACGTGGATTTAGGTTCAAAATGTTTAATTTCTGAATCTCAGGAGTTAAACTAAGGAAAATTAGTTTAATTTTCTTGTTTGCTCAGTTAACTTCCAATGAGTTCAAGTTGTGAAATTCCATAACATTGATAGTGTCTAAATATTGTTACTTATAAAAGAATCGTTGATCTCTTTATTTGAAAAAAACGTATAAAAATGTTTGTTAACATTATACAGTTTCTTCATCAGTATTGTCTGATAGGCTTTTGGTGCAAAGACATTACAGATCTGAAACAACTTCTTTAATTGGATACTGTAAAAGCACTTATTTTCGCGAGGCTTTCATTTTCGCGAATTTTACGAGCCCGTCGTAATCGCGAAAATTTAAGCCTTGCGAATTATTTGTTTTCGGTTCTATCTTTCGGTTCATATAAAATCCGCGAAATTTTCAGCTAGCGAAATCACCGATACCTTCATTTTCGCGAAAATTACAGCTCGCGAAAATAAGTGCTTTTACAGTATTAATTTAAAGCTAGAATATTTGCCCAAGAATATATTATGTTGAAAAGAAAATTAAAATGAAGAAATGCTAGGAACGTAAATAATTTTGTTTATTAGAAGGCTTAATGCGGGCATTACTGAGAAATGACGGTGTTTCAACTTGAATTGACACCACTTGGTTGAAAATCGATCCTTCCGATAGTGACGATATCCCCTTTGTTGCTTTCTGAAAACACTTCTGCTGTGAATTAAATTGCGAAGACATATCTTAACGACATATCGCGTTATATTATTGTTACTTTTATTAACAATCTCAGTGCAGAATCATGTCTTTAGAATGAGATTGCGAAAGAGGATCACAATTGACCCTTTCTTCAGGCTGAGCTGATGCGGGGCATGCCGGAAAATGTGAGAGTATGAAGTACCTCTTCATCCGACATTACTACATCTACTCTGCAGTAGATGTGGGAGTTGCCGGGTAGCTTTCTGATGTTTTCTATCACACTCAGAAGAATATGTGCACAGAATTTGAAAGCTGTATATACAGAGTCGTATCAGAATAATATGACCACTACAGAACCTAATAATGGGAATAGCGATCTTTGGTCTTGAATCCAGCTTGTAGATGGAATGGCAAGGATTCAATAAGGATCTGAAAAGAAGGCACACGTGCCCTCAGCACTGAGATTGTCAAGATTACGTGGTCGTGGATCCGCATGCCGATCATGTCGATCTAAATGGCCCCATAAATGATATATGGGGTTGAGATATGGCGATTTTGCTCACCAAGATAGTATGGGTAGTTACTGTCACGCTCCCGGAACCAATCATGAACCATCTCAGCGACATGGCAAGGAGTATTGTCTTGTTCGTACACACCATCACCACCAAGGTAAAAGTGAAACACTATCACTGATGTTGGATAGCTAGCTAGTAGAGTTCACAGTCGCATCCAGTAACACCAATGAAATATCAAACCACGGAAAGATCCTCAAACATGAACACTGCCACCGCCGGAATAAACTTGGCCAACAAGCTTGTCAGGGTGCTGTTTCTCAAGTGCGTCATTGAGTATATTCCATTGTGATCGCTTTTTGCACTGCGGGAAATCTATCCTCACCGCCATTTATATATCCGTGTACTCGATCGTGTCAGCTATACACTGTCATGTGCCAGGGCGGGTACACCATGATTCTGGGGTGATCATATTATTATGATGCAACCTATGTATATGATTTCATTTCTTTGAATCGAACTTGTCAGCAATATTGAATTGAATAAAGATCATATCTGATAAATGGATATCCATTCAGTAAAGCAGTTTTTTCGGATTCAAAATAAAGTAATTTCTTATTTTTTGTATTAATGCGATCGAATTCAACTATTTGTTATTTAAATAAATGTGTTTTTTGTAAACATTTAAAGCATTTAGTCGCACTTATATAATTTCTAAGAGTCCCGTAAAATCATGTTGTAATTCTACTGTGTTGTAGGTTAGCAACAAATTAGAGTAAGGATTTTTCTTCGTGAGGTCACTGCAAAATAAATGTAAATTTTGTTTTTTGTTTTTGCAAGGCTATTCGTTTCTTAGCACTTTCTATCCCACAGCGCAAATATGCGGGGTGTAGTCTATTTATTTCATTTTCAGAGATTTCAAATTCAAGATTTATATTTATGTAAAAAAGTTGCAGTTGAATTCTAGTGTATTATTAAAAGACGCGCTAATTTTGAAGAGTTTTGTGTGTCAACGCAGACTGAAAATTATTAGCAACACAACTAATAGTGAAATCTCAGCATATATCTCGCAGAAACCGATTGTTTTCAGTCAGTGGCATTGACTTGATATTGAGTTGTGAGCAGGTGCTTAAGCCTAATTCCAAATGAAAGATTCCAGTGTTAAGGCACAAAGTGAATTCAAAAAGTGTACCAATAATTAGCGGCTCCACTTAAGACTGCTTTGACCTAAAACTAGCATGTTCCTGACGTGAATTAAAAGACGAAATTCAATGAAGTAAGACGTTATTTCTGGCCGGTTGCCCAGAAGAATCTACGAGCGATAGTGAATTCAGGGTCAAGTTTGAATTATAGAGGCGCAGCTCATCTACTACAGAACAGACCCACCGATCGTTTGGCTTTCGAATAGGATGTTCGGAACATGTTGGACGCAAGATGAAGAAACACCATCCGTGTTCTGTTTAACGAACATTAATCGTATTTCATCTTATTCTGCTGAGCCATGTCATTTCCGATGTAAGGTCTGTGATTCAACCAATTAAGTTTTATTAAATCACTTAAACATCTACTCAAGTTTCTTATTCTGTTCGATTCATTCTACAAATTCTGTTCCTCCTCTGCTACGCATCAATAAATATCTACTGTGAATTGGTTCAATAGCAAAAATTGATATAATTATGTGGATAAATAGGATATGAAAACGAATCCAACTCACAAATTGTCTTAAGATCTTCAGAAATAATATAACTAACGTGTGTAAATCCAAATTGAGTCTTTACGTTTATTTTCCTACTCGTATCATAATTTTTCTAGTAATTATCATTTCAAAACCAATTAATTCTTTAAAAAGGTTAAAGATTTTTTCATATCTCAATAAACAGAGGCTGATGTTAATTAAAAGCTACTGAAAAAACGGTACTTTTTAATCTTAAGGTTTCGGTTATCAATTTTAAGGCTTGAATTTTGACTAATTATAACTTATTAATCGTTTTAGCTGTATTAATAATATCATTGCAATAAGTAAGAATTGACTTTATATTTAGTTTACAAAATGTAATCAAAGAGTTCCTATTACACCCTCACTTCTATTCAGTCACTCTCTTAAGAATAGAATTTCTGTTTTCTTTCTTAGCACAGATATTTTCAACTTGACAATTCTAAATCAAAAGAGTCTATACACATCACAGGTGAATGAACGATTTGTCTGCTGTAAATTAGATCCTCGGAATTGAAAGTTAGGCACAAATTCTGTGTGTACACGTTGTAAAAACTGATATGGTGTTTTAGCTAATTCATTATCACACCATTCTCTTTGCACTGCCTCTCCAATTTGGAAAGCAGTATTCAAAATGTAATTCAATTTATCGTGTCTTTTATTGGAAACAATGGCACATGTAACAAGATCATCTGCTGGTAATGTAGAAAGGTCACTTGTCCCACCGCTTGTAGTGCGAAAGATAGAAACTCTCAATTCTTTTCTTGATATTGTGTTTGTCAGGTTGGCATAGTTGACGGAACAGACGCTTCAATGCTAAAGGCTGGATGTTCGCACGGGCATTCTTGATCCCAAAAAAATTCTATGATGGACATGTTTTTGGCGTTACTTCTTGGAATGTTTTATCATTCAAAGTTCATTATTTTTTGCTTTATGTAATTTCACATTTTTGAAATGAAAAATTGTTACATAATATTTAGACATGCATCCAATTTGGAAACTCATTCATTTTGGGGTAAAACTGTCGTTTACTGTAACGGATGTTTGTTTTTTTTTTTCCGGTTGGGAAATATAGCCGATTCCGAACTATTTTCAGGAACCGGAAGCGGAAGATGACGTCTGATGTTTCAATTTCTAAGAGAACGACTAGAAGCGAATAGAGAAAATCCACTTCTTGCTAAAAGGGGCCATCAACATTAAAACCAAAAAATATTTATGAAGTATCCGTTTAAATAGTTTTGAATTCGTTTGTATAGCCCAAAAAACATGGTTAGGTTTACCTTTTATGCGGGCCATGTGCTGTCAATGATATTTGTTTCAGCTCCACTAATGGGATCTTTGAAGTAGATATTATGATTGATGGTGAAATGCTCGTATCCTCCATCCTGTCATGTGTTGTAGGATAATTCTCTCTTTTTCAAAATAAAAATAAAATCACAGAAACCATCACGTATTTTCTAAGGACATAACCATTGAAGCTATGTTGAAATAAGAAAAACAGAACCCACGTGATGAGGCGACGACGAGATCGACGACGAGAAACATGATGACATCATGTATCCTTCCGCAAAATCGTAGGCCGGAAACAAAATAACACACTTCAGCAGTGAATTATAACAAAGCATCCTATTGACAGTACCGTAAAACGCATTTCAACCGTTTTTGGAAATGTTTAAAACCGTAAAAGTTTTCAAAGCAAAGCATCTTATTTGGCATTGTTATAGTACTACACGTGATTGCTTAAGGATTTTACCTTGGCAACGTTTGCGGACACGTGAGGGTTATGCCCTTTCCTGCCCGGACTCGTCAAATCGATGAGCCATTCGTCACAAGCCATAGGGTGTCGGTAGACCTTTCTGCAATGAGTTGCGGTGCTGTTTTAATATCACATTAAATTATTGCATTAGGCAAACACTGATTTTGAATTGAAACACAGCCAATCAAACTTAAATTACTCACCAAATTAACTTCCTCACTCCTTCAAAACGACTATAGATGCACAAAGATTCAAAGATAAATAATAAACCATCCCATTATTTGAGGAATATGACGATGACTTTTCCATGCTGCAGTGGCCCGCTCAGTCCCCAGATCTCAGCCAGATTGAAAATTTGTGAGATGAGCTGGAACTGGCTGTTTGCTCCAAGCTTACACTTCGATCAAATCTTCAGGAACTTCGTGACACTAATGTCTGCATGATACACAATACCTCAACAACGTTTTCAGCATCCTGTGGATTCCATGCCTCTACGAATCCAGGCCGTTTTGAGAGATAAAGGAGGCCCAACACGCTATTAGGTAGGTGTATCTCATAAATTGGCTGGACAGTGTATATTTAAAAGTATAGTAACTTATAGAAACATTGATTTGTTTTTTGTATTGATATTTAAAAATCCCACATCACTGAACGGATATAAACTATATTTATAAACAACAACTATTTGGATGACCTATTATCGCCTACCTTCTATCGAATCGCTACCTTTAATAATTCTTTGGTTAATGATAATAAAGGTAATCATATAGTTTGACTGAAAAAATGATTTTAATGATCATTTTGATGTTTGATATCTTTACTTTTTTGAAAAGGCTCCATCAGACATAAGTGTAATGTAAAAACGAAATATATTTATTGTATTAAATGTTTTTTCTGTAAGAATCATCCCTTACAACTAAGTATCTGCACCTTTACCTCAAGAACCATTCTCTCGCTAACTGATTTCTCAACTTTTCCTCCACGGATATGATTCCATTTCATCAAAACTGATACGAAAAATGTAGTAAATGATGATAAAAAACCACTAATCAAATGACTGTCGTTACCGAAGAAGCAGTTTTCTGGCGGGAAAACACATAATTCCGTATTGGAGGCTTCTCCTCCATAATTACAATGACTGGCTTCTACACTACAGATAAACAAAGCACAAATTTATATCTTTGATATTTTACGCTGGTCAATAAAACATATGTTGGATAAC
>JAFIDM010011488.1:0-15444 GCA_023159025.1 Thereuonema tuberculata | reverse complement strand
ATATCTTTGATATTTTACGCTGGTCAATAAAACATATGTTGGATAACAGCAGGTACGATCGATGAAGAACACATGCTACAATTTAAAGCACAAGCAAACATAAAAGTAATGTCAAAACATTTAAAAGATTGAGATCCAGTGTTTTTCTAAGTGACATTTAAGAATAGCTATTAACGCTCTTTAGAGATCATCAGGTGAGAATAAACCAACAAGGTGACCAACAAGGTAAACCAACAAGGTGACCATACGGTGGTGAATACAATCTTAGTTGAAAGGAATATGGCTCCTACTAAAAATAAACTAAAAACAAAAACTTCACTTTAAAAATTAAATGTGCTGTACCCCGGTAGCCTCAATTAAATAAAGCGCCTAAAAATGTCAATATATTAAAAGTTTGAGACCCAGTGTTTTATTGTGAGACCACTCAGGATAACTATTTCACTCTCATTAGCTATATTTTATTTTTAGCAAGCCATTTTGAAGCTATTGTGATAGCGATCAAAATAGGTAACTATTGCGTTTGTCCTGTCCGTCCATGTCTGTCTACTCCTAACAACTGCCGATGGAAGGTCGGTAAACGGATCGAGAAATGAATTTCATATTGTGTTCAGAGGCAAAAACGACATAAGAATAGGATATTTACAGGGACTAACGCCCCTAGATGTTCGAGATATTTGGCATTGTTTTAATTGGATTTCCACTATTAACTTAAATGTTAAAAATCAACCATCTCATTTCATTTGTCAGCTATAACTTGATGCTTAAGGTCTCGGGCTCATATACTGAGGATTGTTGGTTCGTATATTTACTGGGTTCTTTATTTTCGTATTAATCTTTTACTCTTAATGACCGCGGTTTTTTTTTATTCTTTTCCTAATGCCCCCAACCATTTTTTTTCTTTTTTTCCTAAAATAAAAGTAAAGTTTTTTGCAGGTTAAACACTTGATTAGCAGAGATAGAAAGAGGAACGGAAGATGGAGCATGAATGGACAAAACAGTACAGGTTGATTCAAAACAAAAATGGTTATAAGTTGCAATTTTACAATGTAAATATATGATATCCGTGACCTAAAGTATAGTGTAACAAATATAATTTCCTATAAAACTTACGTTACAATTGATTCAACATGACAATAAAATCAAAATCACAACCAATCATTAAAAACATCATAAAATGAAGGGTTGAAGAGATCAAGCGTATCATAGCAAGAAACATAACTAAAAGAATTAAAAAAACAATAATGGAATTCAACTCTTTTATTTCTCCTTTTTGTTGCATAAGCAGAAGCATTATAGGCTTCCAATGTTTTAAAATAAAAATAGGAAATAGAGCCTGACATCAGAAGAAATCAGAACTAAAGATTAAGAAGAATAACAATGAAAAGCTATTAATGAAACAACTGATAAAAAGAAAAAAGATGAAAACAAATTGTTTAAATGTTGCAGCAAGAAATAGGGCAGAGTGACACCAAAACGGAAAGAATATCTGTCAGGGTACAGAAATCAAAATTCACAAACAGAATAAATTGAAATAAATATCATGTGAATGTGATGCAGACACAAAAGGAGTTGATTAGTTATGAATTCGCCGTCAGTCAAAAAAGAAACAAAAGAAAATTGATATGAGATTATGAGATGCCCAGATCGAGATATTGTACAATATTATCGTGGAAATAAGAGATATTTATCAGCATTATTACTGGTGGTTACATGTTGTCTTGATAAATACCGAAATCAAAAAATCTCCACACAAACAAACATATTCAAAAACAGTAACTTTGTGGATGGAATCACAATTTAGAAAACACTCTTTTCTTTTCACCTACGATTTTTAGAATAAAAGATTGAAAATTTTTGATAAAAAAAAAAAACAACTTTTATTTTATATTTTTTTATTTTTGTTCAAGGTCTCTCCATTCAAAACCAAGACTTTTATGTTTTTGAAGTGTCATTCAAGTCAATTATTACTGTTCCAAAGATATAATATATTATGTTGTTTTGTTTAAAGAAACTCAGTAAAGTATTTCATTTGATTATATATTTAAGACTTACATCTACTTACATTGGTTGTCGACATCTTAGTTACTTAACAATACAAGCAATGTCTCCCGGAAATCCGGATTCAATCTTCATCCCGCACATGCATACTAAGAATGACGTTTTGTCTATTCCAACACCCCTCCTCAAAATGACATTAGTTAAATTAAAACTTTAATTTAAACAGTCCATAATTTAATAGTTCATGAGGGTATCATTGACAGTCCAATACACTGGATGCACTTTACATGCTTTGGAGTAAACAGTCCTTTTGTCATTACATCTCCAGGCATTTCTTCTGTTTGTAAATATTTTACAGTCACTTGTTTATTTTGCACTGCTTCACGGATGAAATGATATCTGATATCAAGGTGCTTGGTTCGGTTATGAAAAACTGGGTTTTCTGTCATGTATCTGGCACCGGAATTATCGTTGAACAGTATGGTTGGCTTTTCAAAATTTCCCATAATTTCTGCTATAAATTTCCTGAGATAAATAGCTTCTTTTGCAGCTTCCGTTATTGCCATATACTCTGCTTCTGCACTTGATAAGGCGAATGTTCGCTGTTTTCTAGCTTCCCATCCTATGGCTGTATTGGCAAGTTTGAAGATATAACCAGTATATGATCTTCGGTCGATGGTATTTCCACCCCAATCAGCATCTAGAAAACCAATCAGTTCTTCCTTGGTCTTTGTAAATGTCAAACCGTAGTTTTCTGTCCTTTTTAAGTAGCGTAAGACTCTTTTTCCCGCTTTCCAATCTTCTTGGTTGTAGTCAGTGTTGAATTTACTTAAAATGCTTACAGCATATGAGATATCAGGACGTGTGGATGTGGCTAAATACATTAATGAACCGACAAGATTCTGGTAAGGAATTTTCTTCATTTTCTTTTTTTATTCCTCTGTTTTTGGCTTAGCATTTTTCGCCAACTTGCTATTTGGATCAAGGGGTGTTGAAATTGGATTGCAATTTTCCATTCCGAAACGTTTTAATATATCTTGAATATATTTAATTTGATTCATTGCAATCTGCTTCTTTTGTTTGTCCTGTTTTAACTGTATTCCCAAACAATAATGCATTGGTCCTAAATCTTTCATTTCGAATGACTTTGCCAAATTCTTCTTAATTGTTTGTAGGGTTTTGACATTGTTTGAAACGATCAATAGATCATCAACATAAACTGCAATTATTGTAGTTTCTTCATGCCGTTTCTTTATGAAAACGCAGGGATCGGCATCTAATGGTTTAAACTCCATTCGTTTCAGCTCATAGTCGAGTTTCTTATACCATTGTCTTCTATTTCCCTATTTGGTTGGAATTCATGGATAAACTTGATGTCTCTACTTCGGTAGACCTTTCTTGACTTTGGATCCCAAACTCTGTATGCTTTTGATTCTGGCGAGTAACCAATGAAAATACATTCCTTTGACCATGACTTGAACTTTTCTTTGTTGGGTGTTTTGTCAAGTATGAACGCTTTTGTTCCAAAAATACGGAAATATTTTACTGTTGGTTTTCTACTTTTTCACAGTGTATATGGAATTTCACCTTTTAAACTTCGTGAAGGACATCTATTCCTAATGTGGGTTGCAGTAAGAATTGCTTCTGCCCAAAAAGTTGTAGGTAATCCAGCCTGGATCAACATACATCTGGCCATTTCGACTAGAGTTCGATTTTCCCTTTCCGCTACTCCATTTTGTTGAGGTGTATATTCTACAGTCAACTGGCGTTTAATTCCATTCTCGTGTAGGAATTTACTGAAATTTCCACTAGTATATTCAGTTCCATTGTCCGATCTTAAGCATTTATTTTCTTCTCAGTTTGATTTTCAACAGAAACCTTGTATTGCTTAAAAACGTCTAAGATCTCACTTATTTTCTTCAAGAAGTAAACATCGCACCATCGTGACTTATCATCGATGAACGTAACAAAATATTTAGAGCCTCCATGGGATTGAACTGGCATCGGACCACAAATATCTGTGTGAATCAATTCCAACGTTTGTTCACATCTGTTTTCACTTGCCTTTGGAAAAGTTGCTTGGGTTTGTTTCCCTTTGATACATATTTCACAAGGATTTAGGTTTTCCTTTGTATCAAATTTTAGTCCGTACACTTTATTCTGGGTCAATAACTCCATTAAATTCCTTTCCTTTAGGTGTCCAAATTTCTCGTGCCATTCTTGAATCGAATTACATTCCTCTTCTGCAATTCTGGTCTTTTCTTTCATTTCAGATTTAAAATAAAGACCTTCCTTCATTTTGGCAGACATTATTTTCCTTTCATTATTTATCACAATCGCTTTATCCCTTTCAAATATTACTTTGGGACCGTAATTCGTTATTTTCCCCACTGAGAGTAAATTCGATCGAAGGTCAGGTACTAGCAACGTATAATGAAGCATAACAGTTGAGTTATTGTTTATTTTCACTTTTACAGTTCCTGTTCCTTTTATTTCTGTAGTTTTGTCATCTGCTAGTCTTAAAGTTGATGTTTCGGCTTTTTCAAGTTTAATAAAACTTCCTTTATCTGCACACATGTGAGATGATGCACCAGAATCGAGACACCATTTTCCTTTCTGATTGACAGTGTTAACTTCCATTGATGTTTCAATGTGTCTCTGTGTATTGTAACTTGTAGACTGTTGTTTTCTCTTACTAGGTAATTTAGCTCTACAATCTTTTGTCTTGTGACCAACTTTATTACATCTATGGCATTTAAATTTAAATTTGACTTCTTATTTATTTGTAACTTTCTCTTCATTATAATTTTTATTTCTCTCTCTGTTTTTTCTGCAAGCGTACATTGCATCTGTTGAATCACTGTTCAAATAATCTCGCTTTCTAGCTTCAAACTCTTCCATCATCTTAATCCTAAGTATTTCAGGAGTAGGTAATGTTTCTTGAGTTTCTATTGCTATTCTGAAGGAGTCATACACATCAGGGATACTATACAGCAGTAATATTGTGAGTAGTTCATCCACTAGCTTTAAATTCACATCCTCCAGCTTATCTAAGATGTCGAAAAAATTGTCCAAAGGATCATTCATATTTTCACCTTCTTGCATTTTGAGCAAAATTAGTCTCTTTAGTAGCATCGCCTTCCGAGCAGGTCCTTGTGACTGATAGATTTGATGCAACTTTTCCCAAATCTCATGCGATGTGGCACATCCTTTTATTTGTTTTAGTTCCGCCGAACTAATCGTCAGCATTAAATCTGCTCTCGCTTATTCGTCAGCTATTATCCAGTCTTCGATTGCTCTTTGAGAATTAGAATCTCCTTCTAAAAGTTTTGGCTTAATTCTACTACCATTTAGGTATTCCCACGATTCATTTTTGATAAGTATGGCTTGAACTTTTTTCTTCCAAATATCAAAATTGTCTTTCGTTAACGGTTCTATAATTCTATGCATCTTTCCGTTTGCACTTGTCCGTCAGTTCCGAAAGTTAGGCTTAAAGGCTTATCACTTTTTTTTCAAAGTATTTAATAATTTCCTTTCTAGATAGTTCAGACGCATTTGGAAGCGTTGTCTGGGCGCATAACCTGTTATTTTGTTTAAAGAAACTCAGCAGAGTATTTCATTTCATTATATATTTAAGACTTACATCTACTTACATTGGTTGTCGACATCTTAGTTACTTAACAATACAAGCAACGTCTCTCGGAAATCCGGATTCAATCTTAATCCCGCACATGGGTACTAAGAATGACGTTTTGTCTATTCCAACATATTAATTCTTAACAAACATCATTACACTATATAAATGTTTTAAATCTGCATGTTAAAAAATGAATAATATAAAATCTGAATGTTATTGATCTTTTCTTGTTACTTGCTATTGAAACTCGGATGAATTTCATTATATTTTAAAATATTCACCATAAACAATACAAAACAAGCTTTAACAACATTTTCTGATAGACTAAGTACAAAGAATCTAAAACTAAAATTAATAATTTTACAAAATTAAAATTATTGTTTTAAAACTTTGCTACAGAATTAAAAGTATTTTAGATGATAAAAATACTCACGTGCACTTTAGTTCCTTCTGAAGTATTTCTTCAATACATTTAGAAAAACACTGAGCAGCCTCTTTAGAATCACTGCATTTTCTACTCAAGTGGCTTAGGTTTATTTTCTTTAAAAAATACAAAATGAATGTATAAGAACTTACAATTTAATTCATATCGTGAAGTGTCAAAATTATCTAATTAAAAAAAAAGGCAGTTAAAAGATTTTGAATTGCAAATATTCATGTTATTCATTTGTTATCATTTGGAAAAGCTGTTTCGTCAACATTAAGAAAATTCTTATCCTATTTATCTTCTTTTAAGTTTGCTTATGATTATATACGTCTTTGCTTCTATTAATTTCTACTTCCCTTCTATTAATTTCTACTTCCCTTCCTGCTTAAGTGACTCCTTTGATTCTGTACCTTTCACCCAAATGAAGGATCAAGTTGTTGTTCACATTAAATTTATTAATAAACCATAAGGTTTTACTTAATAATAAAATCCCGAACAAACTACATTTAAAATTCATATCTATTAATAACGATCAGTTCATTGTCTAATCGGAAATTGCTTGATAACTTTCTATAGGATTTGTTTAATGGAAATGTCTTTATATTGCAGATTGACGGATTACATGTGACTAATGAAATGCAGGACGGAAATATGGCTTGTGGACCCTGTAGATGGAAAAAATAATAACCAATAAACAAAGACGGTGGGGAGGAGAAACTTCGACTCTAATCACAAGCCTGACGACATCTCCTGATGGAGATCAACCAAACTTCAAGTCAGCTGAGAGGCAACCACGTGGAGAAGTGTTTGCAAACATTAGATGGCTGCCGATCATATGTATGTTTGTAAACAGAGTGGAAGATCGCATGCGGTCACATTGGTAGATCACTTAATATCACGAGTTTAATGATGAGATAACAAATATATACAATTTCTTCAACAAAGCTACATTCGTCAAACTCATCCCGCTTATTCAGGGGCTTTTCAACTTGCAGGTGTTCCAATATAATGATTGTTGTTACCAATAAATGAGGGGTTTGTTTTGTAACGAATGCTGTTCGCTCTCCTGCTAGTGCTTTTATCCTCTCATCTCCTTTCCTTCTGTATATTATTACTATAATACATCTTTACTTTTCTGTATGATTATTTTCTAATTCTATATCTTAACCAGTACTAATGCCGTTATTAATACGGTTCCGTGCCTTGACCCCCGACAATTTTCGCTTAAGAAACTTTTGTGCCCCATTTTAACGATTTGGGGAACGGCTCGAAAAAGCTTCTCAATAACAGTCCACAAAGCCAATGAGGCCATGAAGCTGACCCCTGCGAAATTCTTCACAGAGTCATAAAATAAACACGCAATACTGCTACAACTATGAGACTTTGAATTCGCAACGTGCTCGCAAAAATGAACCACGGTCTGCTCACTGCTATGTGACCGGAAGTTACACACCGGGACTTAAAAACAATTATCAACACCTTCGCCAGTAACAATAGACAAACTTAATTGCCTTTTACCTGCTACTAACATAAAACAGCTCGGTCATTAAGGGGATAACGCTTTCTGTGCTGGGCCCAAACTGAAAACAATTCCCCTAGACCGAACCTATTACCACCATTATCAATATTTAGATATTACTGTAATTAATACTTTCTTGTTTGTTTCTTTATTTGTTAAAATAAAAGATTTAATAATATCTAATAAATGTACTCAATTTTCTTTGATTTATGAACGATACGTGAATAAGAAAGAAATATATTCATTAACAAAAAAAACGACGCACCTCTACCCTGAATGCAAGCTGCCACACGATGTGGCATAGAGTGATAAAGCTCCCTGATAGTCTCCTGCGGTATTTCTTGCCAAATTTGCTCCAATTGTCGGGCTAGGTCATCCACATTCCCTGGTGGATGCCGTCGCCTTCCCATCATATCCCAGAGATGCTCGATTGGAGAGAGATCTGGGGATCTGGCTTGCGAAGGAAGTGTTTCACATGCTGCCAGACAGGTCATGGCAACACGTGCCGTAAGGGGTGTCGCATTATCTTGCTGAAAAATAAGGCCAGGATACTGCAAAAGAAAGGGTAGCAAAACTGGTCTCAGAATGTCGTAGACGCACCGCTGTGCTGTAAGTGTGCCGCTAATGTCGACCAAAGGGGTCCGGCTATCAAGGGAAATGGCACTCCAGACCAGAACTCCTGATTGAGGGCCTGTGTGGCGTGCAATAGTGAAAGCAGGATCGGCACGCTAACCTGGACGTCTCTAGACACGTCTGCGATGATCGTCAGGACACAGTTGGAAGCGGGATTCGTCGCTAAACACTATACGTCCCCAGTCAGCATCATTCCAACCGGATCGAGCCAAGCACCACTGTAATCTGGCCCGACGGTGTGCAGACATGAGTGGCGGGTGGCGTAGCGGTCGGTACGAGCGTAGATGTCGCTCTCTCAGCCGTCTGTGAATGGTCATGGTGGATACTCGTGTGCGGGTCGCACGTCTGATGGTTGATAACGATGATTCAGCTGTAACAGCTGATCTGACAATCACTCTATCCTCCCGCTATGCTTTGGTCCTACCTTCATGACGCTGAAATCTGCCATTTTTCACCCATTCCTGCCAGCATCTTCTAATCGCCGCATCACTTCAACCCATACGACGAGCGATTCTCCGATTTGCCCAACCTGCCTCTTTCAAACCATTGGTACGCCCTCTTTCAAACTCTGACAGTAGCACGTAATGAGCTCGAATCCTTCGACGAGGCATTTTTTCAGTCATTGAAAGGTATCCTAACTAGCAATGCAACAGAAATTTTCACCATCAGATTGAGAATCGCTTCTTATATACACGAGCTGAGTACGCAGTTCCGATGCGCTGTAGCTCTCGCTATTCATTCATTGGACGCCAAAGTTTAATCCTTTCGATGGGCAGTCCCAATATCTTTGCATACGAAATTTCATTACAATCGGACAACTCCTTCTAGGTCGTCGTTTTTTTTTAGTAATGAGTATACAACCACAATTTTAAAATATTAAAATCAATAACTCATTTATTCAGTGTTTGTAAACACAACTTTAAATTAAAAATACAACACAATGATTCCACATGCCTTTTGTTTTCCAGACAATACTTATCATCCCAAAATTCCCCCATAATAAACCCGTTCCCAAGGTGCACCTGTCGAATCAAACAGAAAATCTTGGATTTTCACAGATTTTCTGTTTGATAACAGAAAATAAAGAAAACCCGCTAAAGATTAATTTCCCCCAAAAAGGAATACAAAATGAACACATGTAAATTTACAAATAATTTCTGTTTCATATATAAAATACTAATTTTCTTCTTATTGTTCTTTCTTTGTGATACGACATCAATCGACCAAGTTTTACCTGGAAAAAAAACCACTCTGAAACAGTAATATCAACAACTAAATTGAAATGTTAAAAAAAAATGCAATCTCATGCTTTTATTTTTCCCTCTAGAACCTCGTTGTTTCTTATCTATTAATGAAATTAAATGTCAGTTTGGTCTTCTATAATGACGCCTATGTGGGTCTCCACCAATGCAATAAAACTGAGCACACCTGAAGTCCGTAGAATGTCCAACGACCACCTACGACCTACTGGCTTTCACCTGAGTGTAATACATGACACACACATGAAAGTTTGTAGAATGTGTTTGTTTCGTATTTTAAAACCAAATCAATTGTCACATTTTCTAAACACACGGTGAATACACCCAGTTTTTTAAACTTAATCTAAAACCACTGATCTGCTGAATTATATCGTCTTGCTTAAATTCAAATTATCCAACTTAATGTTCTCTGTTATTAGCTATCTGTTGGGTATCGGAAGAGATTTTCTCATAAACTCTTTGACGTCAGTTTGTTTAAATCTTAACCCGTCCTTCGGCCTGTTGTCTTTCCGATTTACTGTTGACTCCTCTTTAATATTTATATAGTCCGGGCATTATCTCTAAACGAAGGAGTAGTTAGTTACAATAGTTGCCGGCGCTACCTAGTCAGTGACTTCACGTCGTGGCACTACTGATTTCTGTCCTCCATCATCTGTGGGGATGCGGGGTGGAAATCTGCAGATCCTTTCCCTGTTGATTCGGTCAGAGCACCAGTAAACCTTGGTACGAGTTGCACCGTTGAAGTCTTAAGTACGAAATTCTTCGCCATTCACACTTTGATACGTATGCACACATTTTCTTTAGGTTGTTATTAAGAACCTCGCCTTCCCAAGGCGCACAACCTTACGACGTGACGAGCCGACTCCAACTGCCGCTTCTCCGTGGGCAATGCCCGCCCGAGCATCTTAGTCTGTACGGCCTAACCAACCCACACGACTTCAACTATCAACACGGCCTCCACACGAGTCTCCCACCGTCCCGGGGTGTTCGCTGGTCGGCCGTCTCTCCACTATGTCCCTACGGGACGCAGCTTCGGACACGTCCGGCTTCACTGACTCCAATGGCTTAACTCTGCTTAACTAACTTTTCTAAGCTCCCCTTCCCCGTTCTTTCTCGCTGGAACATAATAATATCATTTTTCAACCAATAATATCTTTTCAAATGCTCCACGTGCCGTAACTTTCCCGCGCGAAACAATGTCTCCTTCCTCTGCCGGAAGTGACCTTGAAACGCCGAGCGAGAAATCAGCTGTTCCTCATTAACGCCTGAGCACTTCTGTTTTCGCCTTTCTTTAAAAAAAACGATAACTATGGATTTTCCTCAATGAGAACCCAGCAAAATCGGAAACTACAACACTAGTAAATAAAAAATATTCACCTTTTATACAACAACAAACCTAATAAATTGACCAAAACCCAAAAACAAGCATAAACAAGCAATGTCAGTCAGTCAGTGACGGATTTTAGGTATTAATAAAATACAAAGTATAAAAGCTAAATAAATTAAACTCAGCGTATTTCATTAGTCTACTAACTGCATCTTATCCTAAAAATTTGAGCTCCCTAGTATTATCCAGGCCGAAGCTATGAGGGTTCGAAAATACGACGAAACGCTTCGAGAAAAGGTACGTAGTGCCCTTCCTGCCTTCGGCTCGTCTTGGCGGGGGCACTGCCGTGCCCCCAGATTTCAGCTGCTAAAAAAGGGATAGTCTTTATTAAGGAGATTTACGGTGGGTTTATTTTAATAAGTCATTTTTAATAATAGCAGCTATCGAAGAGGCATTTTCTTGTTTCTTGTTTTTGCTTTGGTGCTGAAATAGGCATACGGCCGTAAGTGAAGTTCTCCGACAGGAAATTCTGGGCGAGAAAACCTTGGGGCCAGCAGAACGCCATTTTTAACCAATTACAGTAGAATAACTTCTACGGAATAGGTTGTAAGTACAGGTTCGATCCACGGAATTAATTTTGATCATTCAAAAGACTCTGGGAGCAGAGAAAAGATAATTCGTTTCTTTGGGTTTTATCTGATAATAGGGGTACCTCTTACCTACCCCGTTACAAAGTTGGTATCACAGAGCGTGGTTTTGGTGTAATCCGAAATAAAAGTGATAGCTCAGAGTGGGGTTTCGGGTAAAGTTACCAAAAAAAAAGGGAAGACAAGATGTCGGAGGAAGCACAAAAGAGGCGCGAAGTAGGTTTCAAGTTAATGAATGGCTTAGTGTTTGTGAAATGGGAAATAGATCAAGTTAAAATGTCTGGTTTAGAAATTATATTAGAGGTAGTGGGTGGAGACAAAGGAGAGTCGATTATAGATAAAAGAAACAGAGTAAAATCAATGTTGGATACCGTTAGAAGCTCCAAAGAGAAGGAGCCCTTGACTGGAATAGCGTGGAAAGATATTGACAAAGCAGATTCGTGTGATCCATTGGTGGCAACGCACGTCATAAAAGTAGAGAAAAAAGAAACAATCAGGAAAGAAAAGGAAAAACACTTCGAATGGAAACTAGATAATGTGGAAGAAGAGGAAAAGAAAAACAGTTTAGACATACAAAAATTTAAAAGGTAATGTCATTCAAGGATAGATTGGCACTGTTTGAGGAAATTAAATTCTCAGAGACGCCTGAAGGATCGATCAGAGTTCTTATTTTTACTATGTTCTTAATGCGAACACCTGTGACCGTGCTTGTGAGAACTGATGTCAAGGGGCACAGGACTTCTACTGAGAAGGCCGAAATTCGTTCGTTTCATGAGGCGTTGCGAACACGTGTGCATAAAATCCGATCTGATGTGAACAATGCAATTTCTGCCTGAATGGTTAATATAACATTCGAAAAACCTCCTGATCCTGGTAAAAAAGCCATTAATGTTGACTTTAACATGAAAATATACTGAACTATAATGGGCTTGGAAATGTTCATACCGTTTCAGTGAAACAAGAAGCGAAAGATAAAAGTCGTATTTAATGAACTCATAATTCAAATGAATGCGGGAAAATTGTAGTTTAAGAACTATAATAAGTTAAAATCATCAGTGTTCTTAGAATAATAAATTGTGTTATTATAGTAGTGAGTTATCATTACCAGTAAATGAAGTAAAGAGATAATTAATCGTCAACCTTTAGTTTTGATAAAAAAGTTACCAGAGACTGTTTTACCTGTATTTGTAGTTAACACTTGGATTAAGTTTTGGTTTTCTTTTAATGATCATAAAAAAGATTGTTTTATTTTTAATCTGAGGTTAGATCTCATGTGTGAGTGGCTAGTCACAATTTTCAATCATTTAACCTAAATATCATTAATGGTAATGATTAATTGGTAATTAAAAGAAAAGTTGTTCTTGAAGTTATTTAGAATTATTTTTAAATTGTTAGTGAGATAATTATTTTCTTCCATGTTTGAGTTTTACTGGGAGCCAAGAGTTAACGTATTAAGAGAACAAGATTTCAGCTGCTGAAAAAGGGGTAGTCTTTATTAGGGAGATTTACGGTGGGTTTATTTTAATAGGTCATTACGCAGCTATTGAAGAGGCATTTTCTTGTTTCTTGTTTTTGCTTTGGTGCTGAAGTAGGCATACGGCCATATGTGAAGTTCTCTTGTCAGGAATTTTTTGACCGGAAAATCTTGGGTCTAGCAAAACGCCATTTTTAACCAATGACAGTTGAATTACTTCTACAGAATAGGTTGTAAATAAAGGTTTGATCCACGGAATTAATTTTGATCATTCAAAAGACTCTGGAATTAGAGATAAGGTAATTCTTATCTTTGTGTTCTATTTGATCATGGGGGTACCCTTTACCTACCCCGTGACAATGCTTGGAATCTTTGTTTATTGTTTCGACTGCCGCAATTTAAAATGTTTCTCTTTTAGGCAAAACATTTACCAATATGGATTTCTGGTGCAATTGATTAGGTTTCTTTGGGTAGGATACATATTTGTTCTCAGCAGAACTTGTCATAAGAGATCTACCAATGTGACCGCATGCGATCTTCCAGTCTGTTTACAATATCCACATTGACGGCAGCCTTCCAATGATTATAAACAGTTTGACGTCGTTACCTCTCAGCGGTCTTGAAGTTTGATAGATCTGCATGAGGACATGTTATGAGAATCCCCACTGCCTTAGGATTGGTTTTTTCTCTTCTACAGTGTCCGTGCTGCATTTCATTGGTCCTCGTTCGTACGTAATCCTTCAGTCTGCTGTGTAAAGAATTTCCCTTTAAAAGAGTGCCGTGTCACGGATTGAAATGGCGTGCAACGGGGAAAACCTTTTTTTTTAATATTTGTTAATTTTGCTTCAGTTGGCCTTTCAATGAATCTATGAAATTTAAATTTTGTTAAAATAATTTTGTTGTCTCATCTTTTGTTCTTAAAATACTTTCTGTTACTTCTCCCAAGTGAGCAATATACTGTAATTTGCTTGGCTGTGCTCTTAGATTGACGTCAGCAAAATAGTGATTCTTAACTTTTTTTTTTTATTTTAAATTTTCAGATTTATTTCCAAGAGAAGATAATTTACTGCTTAGCCAGAAGAAGAAGACTGGTCACGTGATTTACTGGTCGCTGCTTCCTCTTCTCGGCGTGAAAATAATGTAGATCAGTATGTGCCGACAAGAACAGAAACAAATGATGTATAAAGGAGAGATGCATAAAGTGAAAAATTACTGTACAAAATTCAGTTTAAAATTAATGCGAGAATAAAATATACACACACAAAATAAGAAATAGATGTATAAGAAACTTTTAGAATGTAATTCATCCCTAAGGCTAGTTCCATTATTTTGGCAGTTTGCCAAAGCCAATCTTTATCGCTTGTGCAAGCAACACTGTTCTGTTTCTTCCAAAATAGTATATAATTCAATTTCATCTATCGACAGTTGTTTTGCTAAAAAAACACAAATCATTCCCAATACATCCTCTGATTTTATAGTAACATTCCAATTGTAAGCGAAGAAATCAACAAAAGTATAAAATATTTATCTTGAACAAATTAAAAAGAAAAGCTTTTCTTTAAACCAAGAAAAGTTAAATTAAAAAAAAAAGCCCTGCCAGTCAGGATGTTTGTCATGCAGAACATTCGTATGATACTGATAATCACGATCGCAAGATGATTTGAAAGCTTCATTAAAATTCAATTACATGTTTTTTAGAACTGACAAAACCTTATTAAAAAATGTATTTTAGTGAAATATAAAAGTTATTAAATAATCAATCCGTAGCATATAAACAATCGATTTTAAGTGATTTACTAAATGCTATTTAAAGCTTACAAAATATTTTTAAAATTAAATTCCAAAAAGTAAAAAATAACATAGAATTAAATAATCTTTTCCTTCTTTCCAAAATACAAGAAAAAAAAACAGGAAATTTAGTGACAATAGATTTAACATGTGTTAACATAATAACATCACAATAAAAAACATAAAGGCACATAAACAAGAGTTCACTGAGTTGATACCAGGAATCCAAAATAGCTGTTCCGGTTTTCTAAACATCATCAGCTGGATTCACCCAGTATCTACATCTCAGTGACCTCAAAACAAAAAATAAAATTCAACAAAACGACGGTCCACTTATTAAAAATAACAATTTATAAATAGAGAATAAAAAAGCTACTCAATAATAAAAAAAGCCCGCTGCCTGACGCCTTACATTGGTCTTTTTATGTTCTTAATGATAGTGGCCACTGTTTTTTTTTATGTCGTTTGAGAGCACTGAGCTGTAGATTCTGGGCGAATCCAGATGACGATTGTTGGAATTAAAAAATTAAAAATAGCTCTCCTGGATTTCCGGTATTAACTCAGTGAATCCTTATTTATGCGCATTTATGTCTCTTATTCTGATGTTAAATTTAGAGTGATTTTTTGAATTATTAATCTTTCCTTTAAAACAAACAAATATTCATTATTTAAATGTTTCTGTATGTAAATGGAGGCCAACACATGAATTTTCTTTGTATTATTTCTATTTTTTTT
>JAFIDM010011487.1:26052-40909 GCA_023159025.1 Thereuonema tuberculata | reverse complement strand
GCGGACATACCTGTTTCAAATTTAATGCACGTTGCACTAGAAGTCTTTTCCGTTGTAATTTGATAGGAAACGCAATCAATATCATTCTTCTGAGGTGTACACTTTAAACATAATTTAAAAGAAGTAGTTGTGGATTATTAATAATAAAAGAAAAATAATATTAGTCACGGTTTATTTCAATGCTGAAGTTCTGTATTAATGATTTTGGTTCTTTTGGAAACCCATTTTATTTTAATTTAAATTTGATTTTATTTTAAAAGAAATTTGAGTAATATTTACTCTTCCATTTCTCACAGACTTACTTCAATTTATTAAATGTGTAGATTAGTGTGAAGTGAATATTAATTAACGAAAATTGTAAAATTTTAGTTAAATCAAAAGACTAGTTAAATATATTATGAATAAGATTTTTAGGTGCACATTTCATATTAGAGTCAATCTTGAAGCCAATGCACATGAATACTTCTTAAAAAACTTTCAATACAAATTAAAATATTACAATGGACTAGTTTCTTCCCCTCGAGGGGATTTCTTCAGCAATAATACAAAAATCTACAATGTCTAGATATATAAATAGATATAGAAATAAAAAACAGCATACTAAACAAATAGAAGTGCAATAAAATAAAATCAACAATAGTGATATGAAGCATTTCTGATTTTATGCCTTGTAATAGTTAAAACAGGGGAAGAATTGATTTGTTTATTGATTTATTAATTGTTCCTTTAAGTTTATCTTCAGGGCTCAATACGAAAGAAAGATGAATCCTTGATTGTTGTTTCAGTGAGGCAAGACACGTGCGTTTGTTATAATAGATGGTTTCAAGAAGAATCGCCAGATGGAGATGGTAGCAGCTGCATGGGTGTCATTTACATATCACATGACCTCCAAAGAAGTAATGACGGAAGGAGCTGCTGCTATCTATATATATCTAGACATTGTAGATTTTTGTATTATTGCTGAAGAAACTAGTCCATTGTAATATTTTATTTTGTATTAAAAGTTTTTTAAGAAGTATTCATGTACATTGGCTTCAAGATTGACTCTAGTTAAATGTATTGTATCGTGTAACTTACAATTCTTATAATTCTTGTAACTTGAATTATAACTAATTTTGCATTAAATAACAAAAAAAAATCATTTTACTTACTCTGTACTTTGAATGTATTTTATCATGAGTGAATCCATAAACTCCCCAAAGTTTATCCATAGTCATTTCAGGAAGTCTTAAAAGTTCAGAAAATGGCAAATCTTCCAAATCATTTTGGGAAAGATTGAAGTATTTCCGATATCTTTCCCATAAATCTCTTGTCACTGGATTCTTTCCATTAAGCTGCAAAGGACAAAGATACATCACCGCATCCGGAAATTTTTCCAATTTCGTGAATTCCACTGATATTCCTGGTTTTCCAAAGTTATATTCATAAATGTAATTCCCACTTAAGTAGATGCATATTATGATGAATAAAATGTAACAAATTAAATTTGGTTTTACATTTGACACAATGGACGATTCTCTGCTAGATGTTTTATTTTTTAACTGCAACTCTCTTTGGTGTGTTCTTGTCCTGCAATGAACACTTGCACTGCGTTGAATGGCTCTAAATTGAAGTTTTTCCAATCTCTGAGACCGTGAGTGAAATGGTTTGATTCTCAGGTTTTGCAGTTCAAAAGATCTCATTAATATCCCACTAGGAGCGATGGATCTAGACTTCAGATTTTCCAATGTCCTTGTGGTGAAAAACAAATGAAAAGATCTAGATCGCATATTTTGCATTCGAGTCTGTTTCTTTTTAATGCTGCGGGGGTCAAAATGACTAGACCTCGTACTTTCGACATTTGTGATCTTTCTGGAATGTCGAAATGGCTTCAATCTAAGGCGTTTTTGAAAGGATACTTTTTCTAAAATTGGATGAGAAACGAATCTCACAGAATGAAAGTTTCTCTTAAACGTCAGGTTTTCCATCATTCAGTTAGTCACCTTTTAATGAAGCTAATAATTTGAAGTTCAGGAAAACGTGAATCTGTCAAAATCCAAAGTCAAGAATATTCTCGTGTTAAATTTTCTCTGTTTTATCGAAAAAATATTTTTAAAAGTCAACTGATGCCACTAGTGATTTAAATGCTAATATGAAAATTCAGAAATACATTCTTTGATTTTTAATAAGAATTGTCTTCTCTTTCATTTAATAAGTCAGCGTGCAGTAAAATTTATAATGTATAGGCTACATGATGAGATTTACCTAAAGTTTGATTACTTTTTTATGTATCAGAAAACAAAAGTATTGCAGAAATTAGTTTCAGAATAGAATGTCAAAAAAAATAAAAAGTCAAAATAACTGTCTTTCCACTCATGAGATAGTACAATAGACCTCCGGTCGCAGTGCTTGGCTTCTCTGTCACCCACATTCACTACATAACCAATTGTTTTAAGAAGAAAATTTAGATTAATACATATTATATTATTACATATTCTCGATTATTCTAAAAAAAAATAACTTAAAAAAAGTATCATATATAGTTTCCTGAAATTAAAGAATTATGTATTAAGAAGGCCGCGCGGTTGGCGTTGTCGCTATGACATCGGCCTCTCACCTCTGAGTATGTTCTCATGTGGGTTTAGTGATAGTGGACGATCCGCGCTGGGCAGGTTTTCTCGGGGTTCTCCCGTTTCCCCTGTACTTCTCCCACTATACTTTCTCAGTCTTTCTCTCCATCTGTCCTTATTTCCGTGGGATAGTACAATAGATCTCCGGTCGCAGTGCTTGGCTTCTCTGTCATCCACATTCACTACATAATCAATTGTTTTAAGAAGAAAATTCAAATTAATACAACTACATATTATATTACTACATATTCTCGATTATTCTAAAAAAAAACCTATCTCTATTTTACAAGGTGTTTTTTATGAGTACCGACAAATATCAGTTTCAGTAAAAACATCCGTAAAAAAATCAGTAAGGCAGATCAGTAAAAAAATTATCTTATTAAGAAATAGGTCACAAAAACATTGTTTTTTAAACATCACTAGCGAACATAGAAACTATTTCATGATGCTGAAGATGATTGAAATCATTTATAAAGCCGTACACCTGAATATGTTTGCACAAAGATAATTTGTACAAAAATTAAATAACACAAATTTGACTAGTTTCTCCGTCGAGAGACGGTATTATCATGTAAAGATACAGCTTGGGTGAAGATAGTTATACAGTAATTGAGCAGGAAATTACAATCATGAAATTTTAATTTTCTTGAATGCTGGGTACTACACTGACTAGAGACTACAGTGTGGCCAACGGTAGTCTTCTTTTCTATTGGCTAACATTTCCGCCGCCATGTTTTTCCCAACTGGAGCACAAGTTTATATAGGCCACAGTAGGGATTTTTTACATTTTAACTAAATTTTTTGATTCACAGTTGTTCTACTGCCTTTGATTGAATTTAATGTTAATTTGAGAAACACAGAAACATTTTTCTTTCAATTTTGCACCCTAAAAACACTAAAATATATATATAAAAAATAAAACAAAGTTTATATTTTATGAGCAAAGCCTCTATTTTTTTTATTTATTTTTTTTTGCAAAAATTAAATAAAAAATATGAGACATAAAATAAAAATCAATTTAAGAAAAAATAAAACAAACCTTATATTTTGTGAGCAAAACCTTTTATTTATTTATTTATTTATTTATTTATTTATTTTTTGTTTCATTTATGTTTTTTTTTATTGTCACTCGTACAAAATACTATCAGTTATTTGTTAAATAAGACAATAAAAATAAAGTAAATATCTCTTTGATATTGTTGAATTTTAATAGGGGAAATGGTGGAAATAAATAATAAAGGGATGTACAGTCTTAGAAAAACGGATTTCAGAAAAAAAAAAATTAATCATTTACTACAAAGTAACCTAATTACATTCCTTATAATATAAGTTAACATAAAACTATAATATCTAACAATATATATATAACAATGAACAAACAATAAATTTATATACAACTATATACACAACAATAAACAAACAAATAGATTTAATAAATGTAACTTCATGATAATAATCCTCTAAAAATTCTTTACTCAATAATAACAACAATTTTTCGAATAATCTGATCAATTAATCTTCATCAGGTTGAAAAAGGAAGAAATAAAACTATTTATTTCCTTGAACATAAAACAAACAAATTCTAAATTACAATTCCAAATTACAATTGATAAAAGTTAAATTTGATATGATATAATTCAAACACTTTTTATAATATAATTAAATTATTAAAATGATTGACAAAAAACATGAGATTATAAATAAGCCATTTATTAAATGACAAATAAGAAACGTTATTGTTTGTTTTATGTTCAAGGAAAGAAATAGTTTTATTTATTTCTTTTTCGAACTTATGAAGAATAATTGATCAGATTATTCGAAATATTGTCGTTGTTATAGAGTAAAGAATTTTTGGAGGATTATTACCATGAAGTTATATTTATTATTAAGTATAATAACTTATACTTAATAATAAATTACTTATTATTAAATAAGTATAAATATGTATAAATAAATACTTATTAAGTATAATACTTATACAGATAAGTACATTTTTAATTTAAACAATAGATTTATATACAACTAAAAATTTACTTATCTGTTATAATAAAAATTATAAAAATAAATTATAAAAATAATTATAAAAATAATTATAAATATAAAAATAAATTATAACAATAATTACAAAAATCTGTTATAATAAATAATCATAATAAGCAATACAAAGCCTTTATTTATTTCCACCATTTCCCCTATTAAAATTCAACAATATCAAAGAGATATTTACTTTATTTTATTGTCTTATATAACAAATAACTGATAGTATTTTGTACAAGTGTCAATAAAAAAAAATATAAATGACACAATAAATAAATAAATAAATAAATAAATAAATAAGAGGTTTTGCTCATAAAATGTAAGGTTTGTTTAATTTTTTATAAATATATTTTAGTGTTTTTAGAGTGCAAAATTGAAAGAAAAATGTTTCTGTGTTTCTCAAATTAACATTAAATTCAATCAAAGGCAGTATAACAACTGTGAATCAAAAAATTTAGTTAAAATGTGAAAAATCCCTTCTGTGGCTTATATACACTTGTGCTCCAGTTGGGAACAACATGGCGGACGCTGGTGGTTGGCCGCACTGTACTCTGTAGTCACTGTACTACCCAGCATATCAAGCCTGTCCCCTGCTCAATTACTGTATAACTGCCTTCACCCAGGCTGTATCTTCACTTGATAATACCGTCTCTCGACAGAGAAACTAGTCAAATTTCATTATTTAATTTTTGTATAAATTATCTTTGTGCAAAATATTCAGGTTTACTGCTTTATAAATGATTTCAATGAACTCCTTTACACGTAAAGCTTTCCACATTCTGAACATGTTTGTTTCAACTTATAGCCAGAATTAATATTCATTTGAGGGAAGTCAACGTTTGTTGTGACTATGTTTGAAATGTGTTATTAAAAATTAAAATAAAAAAATTGTTTTCATTCTTTTTTTTTTCAAAGTTGCCAACTGTTAGCAGCATGAGCTTGTATCAGTTTTCTGAAGTGCAGACATGTATTTGATGTAAGGACTCACTCATCGAACTGAACATGAAGCACGTCTGCTACAGCAAACATTTCCCAGACAACTCACCACAGAAGTTTTATTGCCATAGATCGACGCCTTAGTGAAAGGGGCAAATTCCAGTCAGACGCAAACAGTGGAAGGCCGAAGAGTGTTTTTGTCAACCTGAATGAGACCATCGAATTCTTGAAGCGATAGTCGCTGATATAGAAATAAACAGTAGGACAATAAAGAGAACAGAAGAATTTTGCATAACGGTTTGGAATATATTTCCTAAGGGGCTACTTGTAACCATACCGTTTTAAACACTTCCAAGAGTTAAGTGCCTCAATTTTTCTTTAAAGACTTCAGATCTGCAGTTGGTTTCTTCCGCATCATGTGGATACTATTAACTTTGCATCTGTAATTTTGTTCAGTGACGAAGCTTGATTTTCAGGAGATTTTAAATCCGCTGCAATTTAATCTTTGAGGGCCATTTGAAAAACTTATAGTACACAGCTACCAATCTAGGGCCGTTAGAAGCCTGTGGTTTCAATTCAGAAGAAAACCTTGCTGAGTGACCAAGGAGGTGATGAGAAGAGGACCCAGATTTCCTAGAAAACAAGACAGAATCTCAAAAAATTAATCAGGCAGAAGTGGTTCGAAACCTGAATTTGTCTAAAATGCAGGCAAAATTGTTGGCTTCAGAAGAACTGGAATCTCCTACAATAGTTCCGTCAAAGACATAAGGAATTAGAACACCTGTTCTCTATGCAAGATGACTGAAGTATAGTGCAATCACGTACACTTTTTATTAAATGTATTCGGACATCAACACAACCTTCAGGAATGAAGAGTTTTAATAGATTCTTCAAAAACAACTTTGAAAGCCGCCTTTTTCATGATGGAAAAATGAAACCGTCATTTCCCCATTACTTATGTAGCAGACATGAAAGATTCGTATGACAATATGAAATTTCTATTGAAATTGATACAGATTGAGAAGTATTTTTTTGGCGTATTTATGGAGATTCCTGAAACTTGTGTTCTAGGACTTCAGCTGGGGTACATAAAGTTACTTTTTATGTGTACCGAGCAGTGATCACAGCAGAAACCGTTTTATCAAACAACAGCGGCCAAAGAGAAAAAAGACGTAACCGGGAAAGAAAAATGTCGTTTGTCAGCCCCTTTTGAACCCCGAGAAAATCTTCCACCAACTTCGTTTAATGAAGAATAAAATGCTTTGATGAATAAGATGCAATTACCTGATGATTTTTAAAAATATCTGAGATTAAATTATTTTTATTTTACATGTTATCAAATAATCATAATAAAAAACTTTTTCATTAAAGACTTTCTAAATATCATGCAAATCCATGTGATGCAGTTCTTTTTCAAAAATAAATTTGTTTTGAAACCTTTTTTTATTGGGAAGCGAAACGAAATGTAGATGGCGCAACAGTCAATGGGGTTTGGTTGATCAATCGCCCAGCTGTCCGAGGGAAAAAATCAAGAAAAAGCGAGGTGGAAGGAATTGTTGTGTTCCCCTATGCTTTAATAAGGTGTATGGATGTAATAAGAATATAAGTTTTCATTCTTTTCCGAATAACAAAGCTATAAAAAAAGCATTGTGGGTGAAATTCGCTTCGGAAAAAAGCCTTCAGATTTGCAGCAATCATTACAGAAAGGAAGACGTTTTGAGACAACAGCAGGCAAGATCGTTAAAAAAAATCGTTTTGGAACTTCTCATAAGTCTTTCGACATTAGTTTTATTTATTGCCAACAAGCCGTTAGCATTGAACTGCCTTTTTTTTCATTTCAACACGCAAGTGTTATGTTTTCATCGTAATTGTTACCAACGTTGACAATAATCTAAATTTGTTTTTATTTCAGTTTTTTGTATATTTAAATCCATGTCTTAAGTCTTGTATTCAAACGAGAACTCTGAATATTAGTATTAATAAAATACAAAATAACAAACTCGTAAAGCCAAACGATCTCGAATCGTAAACATGTGATTCAGAAAATAGCTATATAGCTTAAAATAATTTTAAACCTATTTTGTTTTATCTATTTTTTTCATACAGAAGCTTAAAGCAATAAAAAATATAATAATAATTTATTTCAATCATGATTTTGATTTTAAGAATAATTTAAAGAAAATATTTAGTAAGTGAATCATCGTAAGTTATTTCGAAACCTAAAGTTCATCTCGTTTTCATTTTGCAGACGGCTTACAAAATGACAATGTATCCTTCCGCCAGAAGGAGCACAAGATGTCGGTATCAATATTTTGCCTTTAAAATGGAAGTTAGCCGATTTCAAGATGGTTATGTTAAAACAATTTTAGGGGAAAAATATCTAAATTTCGTCCTAATTTTTTTTAAATATCTCGATTTTAAGAATTTTTATGAAGCTTTTCTTTAAAATATCAAATTATAAACAGAAATCTAGAAATAAAATTATGGTTTGTCATTAAGGCAGAATATTAATTTTTTTTTATTAGTTCCTAATATTTCTGCTCTGTTGTTCATTATTTGTACAGATAATTACATACACATATTATAAATATATAATGGCACATAAATATTTATATCAAAAACTTTTGAATGTATTACTTTAGAGAAATTACATTACAATTATTTATAAAGACATGTTATCCACACACACAATATCTATTATAAGTACATATATGATTTTTAGAATCCATCTAAACTTTTTTTTAGTTCAGGAATTTGGAAATTTAGAGTATTTCTACAGACTTTAATCTAAATGATTCATTCCTCCATTATGATCTACGAAACATGATATTTAATATTTGTATTCTATATTATAATAAAACATTTTTTTTATAGATAATTATATACATAAGGTCAACGATAATCTATTATCTCCATTAGAAAAGAAAATATCTTTTTTTTTCCTCGTTTAATAGATATTAACCTTTTTTTCCCCCCCTTTGTATAATCGATATTAACCTTTTTATTTCCTTGTATAATTAGATATTAACCTTTTTTTTTCGTTAAGTTTATTTTCTCCATTTCTGTAATGAACAATTGATTTTCACTGACAATCATATATTTTTTTTTTAGTACATATGGGTGGGAATATGGAGTGAATGTTCATATTCAGTGACAATCACAATTTTATCTTTTTTTTTGTTTGTTTGTTTTTTTTGTTTTTTTTTAAGTCCAAATGAGAGGGAATATGGCATGATCTGTGAATATTCAGTGACAATCATTATTTTATTGTTTCCATTTCCCATGAGAGGGGTAATGTGTTATTGGTATTTATTGAAAATGATAATTTTGTTTTTGTAAATTCACAGCACTTGGATTATTAAATTAACATCAATAAATATGTTATTTTTTAATTTTTGTAAGTTCTCATCACTGGGCATATGAAATAAACTGTTGATGTACTGTAGAATGGAAGCCTTTTTTTTTTTTAATAAGTTGACTCAGTGAAATTATAGTTCTGAAAAGAACTGTTCAAGTCTAAATGAGAGGGAATATGGAATGAAATGTAAATATTCAGTGGCAGTCATTATTTTATTGTATTCAGTTCACATGATTTTATTTACAGTGGGAACTTCATTTCGGAAGAAAAATGAATGCATAATCTGTTGAATAGCTGTATTTACAAAATCATCATACCGTACTTGATTGGCAGAAGTTTAGCGAACGACGAATCTTTTTCTGTACTGGAGATTTGAATTCTCCCCTTTTCTTGAACTCCGACGTCATTGAATACACCGTTATCACACTGACACCAGTTAACTCACTAACCATTTCTATTACATCTTCTTTGGTTTTCTCTTTATTAGTTTCACGAAGCTTTCTTCGTGACTTTGTCTGACCTGAAAGATGTTTCCCCTGGGGGCAAATCCGACAAAAATCCGGTGTACATAGCTTCTAAACTCTGCTTGTCTCCATTTTGTTTGTTTTGATTTTACTGCATTTTGATTGGCGGGGAATAAATACAAAATATTATTGTCTAACGAAAAGGCAGATTGATATTGAATTACTTTAGAAAAATGAAATTTCATATGTAGAACGTTTTATACTTTGCTAAGCCGGCAAGTTGGAGCTATTTTCTTTGGCGGCAAAATACAAAAGCCTGTTTTCCCTGCAAGTTGAAAATGAGATATACCATAGGTTAAATATTTTCGTCTTGTATTGGAAAAGCCATGTTGAATGGAGTAATTGATTAAATCTTTATTTTAAACATTTTAAAAGTATTTTTTCACTATTTTTTGTAAAAAGTAACTTTTTTAAAATTTTTTTCGGTCCTATGTGTTAAAAATTAAAAATGTTTTTTTTAAAGTACAATACTTTTATTAACTCTTAATGTGTGTGTTTTTTTTTTATTGTTTTGGTTATTTTGTTGAACATTTATTTACACATTATATGTTAATAGTAAAAGTAATTCTTAAAGAAACAATTTTAATGAAAAGTATTTATGTTGCATTATTATTTCATGCAAGAAATCAGTAGTTTTACAAACAGACCACGAGGCTGACAACGTTACATTTAGGTACTGAAAATAGTATAAATCACTTCACTGAGACCCCGGAACATTAGAGGGAAAAAAACATCAAAATACTAATAAAAAAAAAGGATTTATTTTTTTTCGAAAATATTTCATTATTAGTAAAAAAAAAAAAAAGAAAAGCAAATGCATTTCTTTACATTTCAAACAAGCTTGTTTTAACTACAAAAGAATGCGAAGGCATCCAAACGAATCATATGGTTCTATTTCGATCACACTGAAAAATGAATTTCTATCACCATTTAGTAAATTTATATGTAGATTATTGAAATAAGGCTATCTGTTTTTATCTATGTAAAATAATACAGGCATTTAATCTGTTTCTTCTCTGTAGTCATTGCAATCACACGCCGCTAAAACTTCGATTTCGCTTCAATTTTCTTTAGGAAACTGCTTCTGGATTACTTCCTGGAGGTATATACTCTTCTGCGAAATCACAAATTCACAAAATATTCCAAAAAAAAAGGATTTGACTTATAAATTCGTAAGAAACAACGAGATGTATTGATTCCTGTATAGCAAATCAATTGACTGTCGAGTCTCTGATCATCCATAAGCGCTTGTTTTTTTCGCTGCCAGAGGTCGTAGCCCAGCGCTATGGTTGCCAATAGAAATAGATATTTGTTAATCCTACTTTTGTTATGATTTTTTGATAACACCCGTAAAAAAAAAATTAATCTCAAACACTTTTAAAACACAGTTTTATTTTTATTTTTTTTTTGCAAACTAATAACCAATTTAAAATAAGGTCGTTATATTACAAATTTTCATTATTTCAGGTTTTCATGAAGTTTTTAAGGTGAGAATATCAAGTAACATCTCGAAAACGCCCAAAAATTTGGAATGTTTTTGAATTTTAATTTAACTGATTAAAAAATATGTTGAAAATATAAATGTAAAAACAAGAAAATATAAATTCCGCATGCTTTACAAGTTCATATTTAAATTTTCAGAATTATAGATGCATTAGTAAAGAAATATACGTATAAAACAAAAAAAAGCTTTGCAGTCCCCTGAATTGCTTGAGTCAGGACCTTAAAACATGCTTATTACAAAACAAAAAAGAATAATCTAATAAGTTATTAGATTCAAAATGGAGTAACCCATGCCTTTAATCATGTCGATGGCACGTTTCTGGTTTTAAAGGAAGAAAAGATGGAGGTATTTTACATTTTTCAAAATGTACACAGCAACATTAAATTGACGACGGAAACGGAAGAAAATAAGTAACTATAGTTTTTAGACGTATTGGTTATTAAAGACAAAAACAAGATTCTTTTCATCTTAAACCTTAAACCAACATATACTGTGATTACGATCAATTATAATGTCGCAATACCAAATACATAAAAAGGTAATGGATTAAAATGGTTGCTAATAGAGCATCAATATTCGCTCCAATAAAAGACGGTTTGAAGAAGAACTGAAAAGGATCAAAGAAATATTCCTCAACTTACATCCTTTAGCTGACATTGATAAACATAGTTAAAGCAAAACGAGCACCAAGAATGAGGAGAAAGGACTGAAGCGGGCACACAACAAGGAATGACAAGAAAGTTATCACCATACTGTATTATGAGAACTACGAAAGAAATTAAGGCCAATCATAAATAACTTTAATATAAAGATAGTGAGCAAGGCTTTGCAGAAATTAAACAAAATACTGAAGAATGAGGGGGGAAAATGCATAGGAAAAAAGAAGGACAGAATGGAAATGTTCGGGTGTAATATATGGAATACGCTGCAAGGAAACGACAGACGAAGCCTGTATATATGTAGGGGAGACGAAAAGAAAATTAAAGGTCTCATGGCCGAGCATGCAAGGGTTGCGCGAAGAAACTACTCTCAGTACGGAAAGTACCTATGCATATCGTGTCGAAGTTACTCCTTAGACGGGGTAACTTCGACACCAAAAAGAACTTAACAAAACAGGGGGAAGGGAGGGGGGGTGGCGAAAAATAATTTTTGGATACTGAAGAGCCAAGACATAAAATGTCATGATGGCATATGAGCGAAGGTTCTACAGTTATTAGTGTCCTGTGGAGAAGGTAAAATATGCTCAAAACATGTCGAAGTTCCCCCATTTTACGGTACTGTTTCTAATATTTATGATCAAGTTACACTTTTCGTACAGTTTATAATAAAAGTTTCAAAAATTCCATCACCAGCATCATGCATTTCTAAACTCTCAAAATTTGATGTGTTGTTTGTCTGAGTTCATCGTGACGTTCCTTTATGAACGCAAAAGAACGGCCAGCAGGCATAGTGACAAATACGTGCTAAATTTCAATTATCTCGGAAACTATTCGAAAAAGGACACTTTGAATGCGGAATAAGAAATGTGAATTAAACTGGAGTAGATTTACTCCAACATCTTTCTAAAAAGTAGATTCAGGAATGATTGAATCGCAAATAGTCTGCAAGTTATTTGGAGTAACAACACATAGTGAACGTTTGGTGGAATAATCAATTAAAAACGTTAATAGCCGAATTTTTCTGATGAATTTGGAGAATTTACTAACTACTGGAAATCAACGCAAATATCTTCATCTTATGTAGTCTTAATATTTCAGGAAAAATATTCTAATTGCTTTCCTAACAATATATCTAGTGTGGACTATATACGTGATTTTTGAGTGTTGCTATACAGTTTAAATAGTGGACCATTACAAAAAACAGTAAATAGCGAGAAATTTCGGCTTCGGATTTTTTTTTTCATTAAAATTATGATAAAATTTGCTAGTAACTGTATTTTTAACCTCAGATTATCGTAGGTTTTTTCAGAATCATTAAAAGATTTTTCTTTTTTCAGATTTTTGAAAATAAAAGCATTTATTAGTGAATTCTCTTTTTCTCTTTCGGTAATTACTATTAATATTAAGTCACTCGTCTCTCTTTTTCATTTTTTTTTCTCTTTTATCTATGTAATTTTAATTGATAAGGATCGTTATGTAAATATATACTTATTACTACCCACATCGCATCCTTGTTTGTATTTAAGCTTATTATATTTAAAAAATAAATATTTCAATTTATACTTATAATCCGGATGTTTCAACGATGTAAATCATTCGTTCAGTTTTTAAATTAATTAATAAGAGATATTTTAAATAAGAAATTCTCACCTATTCGTTATATTAAAATTGATGTAAACAGAAAATTATTTCTTCTTTCCATTGCTGTACTTCATCTTATGGTTTGTGACGTCAACTCACAAGTTGCTAGAAATGTACATTTGGCCAAGAAACAAACAATGGTCTGAATTATACTTTGATCCAAATTCCACTAAATTTCCTCGGATGATGTTGTGTTTAGAATTAATTGTCTCGACATTTATGGTCGTAAATAGAAAGGAAAAAAAAAACAGAAGGAAAATGTGAACAGTATTATTACTTTTTTTCTGAACTGTATTAATTAGGCCAGTCAATATCGACACAAAAAAAGGCAAACATCGCAAACGCGCATGTATCTACGTTTTTTTTTATATGTTGTTAGGACCCCTGAGATTAGTTTATACACAAGTTTGCAACCCTGAAAACCCTGTGCTACTCCGGTGGTGCTCGAAAAACTGCGAAATTCTGGCACTTGTTTCAGCTTTTGCGAAAAAACTATCGTAAGGAACCTAAATTTGCTACAATTTGAGCCCAACCCGAGCTCTCGAGGTCCATTAGTTGCCGAGATACAGCTAGTCAAAGATGGGCAATTGTATCCAAAACGGGAAAAGCTGTCGGTAGGGTCATTTTCCAAGACGCGTACCGGCTAAACGAATGGTCCTAGAGAAAAGTCATTAGAAAGGAATTTGTAGAGAATGAAATTAACTTTACGGTAATTCCAAAATGATGCCATTAGGCCTCAAAGTTTCCTCAAAAACAAAAAAAATAGTAAAACATCGGATTTTGGGAAAATAATGAAAAGATGGTACTGAATAATGTTGGTAAGGATTGAATTATGTTGGTTAAAAAAATTTGCAAGAATGTGAATTTAACAATTTAGAGATAACATATGGCTTCAAATAAACATACAGTAAACAAATAAACGTAAACAAAAACTAAACAAAGGAAACATAAATATAAACAAGAAAATACTATTTATACTGACAACCATAAAAACCGCAGTAGTTTAGAACTTCGCCCTTTTGGAAGGGCCGGGTCTCATCAAGTGTGGATCAGTGGAGGAGGGAGGGGGAGGGACGACGCTTTCTGGATGTGGAGGCGGGTCGTCATATGGTGTTGGGTCGTCCAATCCTCGTCCTCCTCGTCCAGGACGATCGGGGTGACGTTTGTGCAACTTCGCCCTTGGCAAAAGGAGGGTAGGATAGAGCATTTGAGCCCTGCCTTTCTGCAAGTGCACGACCCTAAGCACCCTTTCTTGCATTTGCAAGTCACTATTCTAAGCAGGGTCTGATAAGCGGGCTCTGCACACATTGTAACGGGCATGAGACCTTGTTTGCTGGTGGCCCATTCCCAGTCACACGGGTTTTTGTCGACCCCCAACCATTTTTGCCCCTGGTGATAGGTCCTCCAAGAATGATATTGCCTCTGTGGTGGGGAGGAGGCGGGCAAGGTTGACTTTGGCCGTTGCGCCGATTTTACAAATGCTGAGTATCGAAGGGTGTTCAGCATTTTCTCATCTCCTCCGTAGAGGTTCATCAAGATCTTCTCGCCAGCATTTCCTACTGCTTCCTGGTTGGAGTTTGGATCAAGGA
>JAFIDM010011487.1:0-20372 GCA_023159025.1 Thereuonema tuberculata | reverse complement strand
TGACTTATCTGTCAAAACTGAACTGACTTTGACTGAAAAGTAACAATTGTAATTAAAAAGAAAGTCAAAAAAGAAAGACGCAGTACGTCATTAGATAGAATACTGAGAAATCAGTATTTGTTACTTAAAAACCACTGAAAAGTATCAATTGGAATTGGATAAACGAGATGAACGAGAGTGTCGATAACATCAATCGAATGATAAGTCTAAGAATACAAGGAGAGACTACAGAGCATACAATACAAGTGCAAATAAAATTGACACTGCTGATAATCCATCACACGAACATCTCTATATGCCCAAGTGTCTGAACGCATTGAATCTCAGCGGAATTCCTCAACATCGTTTGTCATTGAAGATTGGATCTCCAATAATATTGTTGCGAAAATCAATCCCAATTTTGCATACTGCAATGGAACTCAACTTAAATGCTGTTCATTCGATAATGATCTCATAGAAACCAAAATTATAACAGAACTCACAAAGTTTTTGTTTTCATCCATAGGATGTCAATGGAACCATGCGGTAATCTACTTCCATTCACTTTCACAAGAAAACAATTTCCGATCAGACCTTCTTATGCGATATTTATCAATAAAGCTCAAGGACAAACTCTAAATAAAGTTGCCATATAATTGGAAAACGTTGTCTTAACTCACATACAACTTTAGGTCTTTGAGTCACAATTCAACAGAATTTGGTTATCTTCACTCTAAAGAATACTCACAATCAATTTGTTGCGAAGAATTTCGTATACAAGCTATGATCTTCATTTATCATCTATATCAACTAACGTCCATCTGAAATCTCTTCTTCAAATATCTATATCGAACAATCTGATGGCCTAGCTAATAGATATAGATAATTTTCACTATTTGTAACTCAAAAACCACTGAAAAGTATCAATTGGAATTGGATAAAAAAGAACAGAAAAAAAAATAATCACTATTTCTATTAGGTAGAATACTGAAAAAATCGCTATTCGTTACTCAAAAACAATCACTATTTCTAACTCAAAAACTACTGTAAAGTATCAATGGAAATAAAAAAAAGAGACTCAAGAAAGAAAGAATCACTATTTCTATTAAGTAGAATACTGAAAGCTCACTATTTGTAGCTCAAAAGCGACTGAAAATTGTATCTATATTACGAAAATCTTTTATTTCTCTTTCGGCCTGGTGCAATTATTGTAATTTACAAAAATAGAAATAATTTCTACAAGTTTTCTACTGGAATCCAACATGCAACCTTCTGCTCCGAAATTAGACGTCTTAGGCATTAGACCACAAGGATTACATTCTAATCTCTATAAAAAATAAAAATATATCACAGATATATGATTCACACGCTGATTCTAAAAGCAGTCGTGAATTGAGAGAATATGTACATCAAAAATTAAAATAAAAAAAAACTTAAAAAAATTTTTAGTTTTATTTTACTTGATGTAATTTGTGTGTGTGTGTTTTTTTAATAAATAACAAATTGTTTTCCGTTACATACGCGAGGCTTCCGGAGCGAAGCGACGGGTAGCCGACTAGTTTTTAACTAAAATTGTAATTTTTAAAAAACTGGGAAGCCAAAAGTACCGGAATGGCGGAATGACCCAAATATGGAGGAAATAAAAATAGTGCTTTCAATAGAAATCAAACTAATAACAATCAACTCTAAAATGAAAATAAAATATCATTCTAAATGGAAAATAATTAATAACAAAAATTAAGGAAAGCATTAATAATTAACTCTTGCTGTTGTCACTGAAAATAATTTCCTATCAAAAAAATAATTTTTCAATTAAAGATTTTCCCTGGAGGAAAGATCAATATTGTGGAAGGTCGTAGTATGGGTCCTTCTAAAAAAAAAAACCTGTCCACTTCAGAAAGTCTTCTGAGACAAGAGTTAAATGTACAGTTTAAAAATTATTGATAAGAAAGCGATATTTCATACTGTTCCAAATATTTCTTATTCAAGTGGTAAGTTTATTACAGTTTTATAATAAATTTTCAAAATTCCGCCATCAACAACATTGCACTTTGGAATTCATATGAGACGATGGAGTGAGACCAGTAGTACATTAGGGTTGGACAGAAGGGTTGCAATATTGTCCATGAAATTCAAGTTACCGCCCATTCAAATAGCTTTACTTCCGCAATCGTTGCACACATCCTCTCATAACCTTTGTTTTTCTTAGAATGAGCGATACTGTAACCTCCCAGAATATTAAAACTATTAAATTTCATCCCCTTCATTTGTCGTTTCATCAACAACTTACTGGGAATGATTTCCATACTCGAGCGGTGTTTTGTCAATGGACAGGAGAAAATATGCAAATGTATAACATTTTTTTCCTCTACTATTTTCTAATGAATTGACATTTACTCATCATGGGCAAGTTAACAATAGAATATGCATTATTGGTCTGTTGAAAATCCTCGATGGTTAAGGCAAGTATCAACGGTCTTGGTCCATTAATGTTTGGGCTGAAATGATGGGAGGGAAGTTACTTTGTTCATTTTTCTTTGACAGTACATTGAATGGTTAGAAATACCGCAACTTCTTGAATGATGAATTACTATTATTGTCGAAAGAACTGACTTTACAGGAAAGACAGACCATACCGTTTCATAAACCGTTTAGACATTATTAGATATTACTTTGATACTTCATATTTTTAATCCATTACGATACTGTGTTGTTCTATGAAGTTATTTGATAATAAATAACTTCTATCTGAAACACGTAAGAAATTTTGTATTCTATTAATATTATTTAAGCATTTAAATTTAAATTTAAAAAAAAAAAGTTCGGTATCGTCATTATTGATTATAAAAAGAAATGCAATAAATTTCTTGGATATTATTCTATTATTCCTCCATTCTCACGGGATCAAAGTCGGAAATTTGCTGGAACTCTTCTACGCACACGAATGGTGCACACGAATGGCGAGCAAAAACCAATATTGCAGCGGCAATCTGTTCTCCTCGTTTATATTGCATCCAGAGGGCATTACTAGCTCACATTATTTGCATATGTGCTGCGCTGCTAATCATTTACTTGTATGAGCTACAAATCGTGCAACTGTCGGACTTTAGTTGCACTTCTAATGGCCAGCAGTGTAGTAGTTTTTAATACCGGGTGACCCTAATTAAAGAGAAGATGTTTAGAGCCCAAACATCTTTTGGGCCAAACTCCACCAAATTTGTTGTGAACACTATTTAGACCATAGGGTTCTGATTTCTAAAGGAAAAGTAAATTAGTTCAAAATTTCGCCACCAGAGAAAAAAATGGCGCTAGAAGCAGGGACATATGCAGATTGCAGTAAACTGATGTCATAGATTGAAGGATATAAAAAGATGTAAAGGGGTCGTCCATTAATTACTTGAGGTCAAAATCTCACCAAGGGGGGGGGGGGGGGGGCAACAATTTTTAAAAACACCTCACGTAATTAATGGACGGCCCCAAAGGAACAACGTGTGTTAGATCTGACTGATGTGGTAAGGTTGTGCGTTGGTGCTTTGGTGTTAAACTACGCTACGCTAAATTTACATGATCGTGCTTTGCTGGTGATACTTTACAACCAAAAATACAACAACAACATTGCTTCTATTGCACTTCGGGAATACAGGAGGTTCAAGAATTTAATGAAAAGCCCAACGACAATCACAAATTGGAGAAATATGATTTTGCGATTTCAAAATACAGGATCGTTACAAGTGCTGCCAGGATGAGAACTCAAACCGATATCAAACAAACACTGAACTAAACTATAGATATTCGTCCAACAGTACAAGGGCAATATCCAGGCAATTTGATATGCCGTATGCAACACAGATTGCAAGCTTTTGAGATGTGGTGCTGGCGACGGATGGTGAGAGTGAGCTGGATAGACCGGATTTCAAATGAACAGGTGCTGCAGAGAGTAAGTGAGACACGCTCTTTAATAGTGACGATTAGAATACAGCCACACGCCCCCATACAGCCAGTTGTACATCTGCATCAGATGGTCTTCAGCAGGTTTGGAGGAGCAGCGTCTATACTCATGCTGATGGGCCCCAGTCCTCGAGCTCTTCTACACCAGCCCCACTCGATCGGGTCTTTGACAATCCCCATCCACTCCGTGACCTGGTGGTATGTCCTCAAGAAGTGGAAATGTGCTGCGTCGGTGGTCGGAGGTAGTTTAGCCAGATTGAGCTTGGTGGTACATGTCTTGATTTAGCTGCGGCGAAGGGAGCTCAACGACTGTTCGCTACTGCCACTATACAAGGATACCAAGATTTTCTCCCCTGCTGCTGAAATTTCTTGGGGAGTGACAGCAGGGTCCCCGAACCTCTCCACCTGCTCCAGCAAAAAGTCTTTCCTAAAAAGTTGGCAGAATTTATTCTTTCCAAACCCAAAAATGTTTGAAGTGGTGTCGCAGCCCGATTTTGCATGCTGGAGCAAGATACAGCCTTTGGAGTTGTACTTGTAGGAGGAGGCGTCTGGCTGTTTCCTCTCGCTGGTTTTTTGAGGTAGACATTGTTGACCGCAGGTGTTGAAGCAGTCAGCAGGACGAGTAGCGCAATGTCTTCCCCGACAATGACGACGGCGTCGTACATGGGGAGAGGCATTTAGCAACTATCAACCTGTCAGCATCTTCGGAAGCTTGGTCTGTGGCTTTGTTTGACGCTTCCATTTCAGTGGAGAGCAGCTTCACGAATCGGTCCTTGTTCCCTTCATTGGCCAGGAACATCAGTTCCTGAGGTGTGGTGTGACAGTTGTTTTGTCAAACACCACGTCTGATGATGAGTTTGCCTTGTACCTTTTTGCTCGTTCAGCAGTCTTGGTCCCTTGCTGAGCAGGATCGATAGTATAGTCATCAAAAACCACCATCACGTCGGTGCCATAGTGACGCTGAACATACTTGTCGTAATCCTGGCAAATCCCTCCAAAGGTCGAGCTTCTGTTCCATACAACCTTGTGGAGAAGGTACCCACCATCAATAACGACAATGGAATGTTGAGGGAGTTGGAAGTCTTGTTAAGTGATGAGAAAGCTGCGTACACTTGACTTTACATGCGTTTTATAGGTAATTAAATTCCCTATAATTTTTATTCTAATACTTGTTTCCCTAGAATTTCCCTAGAATAGGCCGTAACTGAATTATAGCATCCTAAAGTTGAAAGTTTGACAAATTTCCGGAAAGTGCGTTTTTTTTTTGTTTGTTTTTTTCAAAAAAAGCATATCTTCGCAGCTATCAGTCCTAGAAACAAAATTTAAAAACTAAATTGTAGGAAATTGTATTCTCTACAACATTTAGTAGTAGACTAAAATCTTGTGTAGCAAAAATGCACCAAAAAGAAGATGTAAGACAAATCTAAAAAAAAAGTGCCGATTTTTTTTCGTTTTTTTTAAGATGGCGGCGGGAGCGGGGGGGGGAATTGTGCATTTTGCATTTTAAACACTTACTAACCATCCTAGACAACATATTAAAAAATTAGAACTACCAGATCTTTTGTTAGGTAATCCCCCTTTTTTGGTCTCTTATTTGCTGGACTATAATGCTAAATAAAAATTACTATGATTGTAAACTTAGTTTATTTATTATGCCCGATTTTTTATATACATTTAGCTTCCAGTGCTATTTTTTCACCTGTTGGCAAAATTTTGAACTAATTTGTTTTTTAAACAACGATGGGTGAAACCAAATTGTTTACCAAGTGGCAGCCTAATTTGTTTTTTCTTTAGAAATCAAAATCCAACGGTCTAAATAGTGTTCACACCAAATTTGGTGGAGTTTGGCCGAATAGGATTTTGGTAATTAGGCTCTGAACACCTCCTCTTTCATTATAGCTAACCGATATTTTAAAGTGCGAAATGACAGATTGCAACTGAATTGGATTCCTTTAGCATTATTCGTGACCTACGACAATGAATTATTTTTTAACTTGTAATCCTAATTAACCTTTGCATAATTTTGAAGGAAATTTTATATATTTTCTTAATTTCTGAATAATAATAACTCGACTCAAGAGAGTTAATATTTTTTGACTATTAATGTGTTATTTTTAATGTGTAAGAAGAACTGTTGTTGTTATTTAAGAGAGGCCATGCGTCCCCTAGCGAACTGTGTAGCGTACCACAGGAGGATAATAGTACGACAAGATCTTAGTTAACAGCTTGTAATGGACATGTTATAGATTTTGAAAATCCAAAATTATTAACTCAGTGAGCAAATGTAAGGAGGTAAGGCTTATAGTCATTACAGTTAATTGTTTACTTCTCAGTAAGCAGTATATCAATATGTATTGTGAATAAATTTTTTTCAATTTTTTTTCATTCTATTCTCTGTATATATTTTATTTCATTATTTTATTTTTTTCCTTATTTCTATTATTTTTCAGTGTCTAATAAGTTTTCATTTTTTGTTTTATTGTATTTCTCAAGTCATTTTTTGCAAGTTTTTATAGATGCCACGTGGGCGTCTTTACTTTGGACTTTGGTATGTTTACATTGGACTTTAGGATTGTTCTTTTGATCGAAAACATATATCACCCCACTGCAGTTGATTGCTGATCATTCTGAACCAAAGACGAGAGGTGTTCTACCCAAATGATGTTTTATGTCCACACCAATTCTGATCGACAGCAGCACGGAGCAAATGATCCATTGTGTTCCCTCCATTGTGTTTTAACAAATACACTATTTATTTGATTCTTCCCTCAGTGTCAAATTTCAATTGAAAAGCATTCTATTAATATAATCTTTGATGCTCAGAAGTCACATTATCTTCATTTCACAAATTTTTGTCCTTCCGAGATTGCTGCTCTTTATTTAAAATATACATATAATTTACTCTTTTATTTCTTATTACCATTTTGTTAGATTCAATTTTTTCACATTTAATTAAACATTTAAAATAAAACAATAGTAGTTTTATTGTCTTGACTTTTTATTGACTAAGATATGAATCGTTTGTTACTATATTTTTTTCAACTAAAGCAGATGGTATTAACTTTTTTCTTAAAAAGTTTACAAAAAAAATAAATGCTCTGTCATTGGGATATAAGAATGTATGGATGAAGTAAAATACCTATTGTATTTAGATTGAATTAATAAACTTACCTACTCTAGAATCACTTATTCTTAAAATCAACTTTAAAACAAGTTGATATACGCATATGATTTCTTTGCATATTGTTACCAGAGTAACAATGAAAACCGTGAGCAGTGCTAACAATATCTTAAATGCACTTAGCTTGGATTGCAGTCAAGGAGTTCAGACCGTTTGTTGTTTCTTGACCTTTTGAATTTATGCTGTGATCTTGATACTTTTGATTTCATCCGAAGTCGATACGGATTTGCTGTTCGTCCAAAGGTTGATAAAGTATACATTGACTGTTACGATTTGAAGTAGTAAACTAATCATGGTTGTTTTGTGTTCGTCGAGGATGCATGATAGAAACCAGAAGAAGCATTGATACGATTAGTTTTCTGGCCTCATCCAATTATAGGTATTGCAACAGAGTTGAAAGGGATTTTGGCAGATCAATACTGGTGATGTTAAGTTCATGTGAAGAAAAGCTTACACAGTCAAATAGAGTGAAACCTCCACTAACGGAGACTCCCGAAAAGCGGACGATCCCCCTCCCAATAGCGGACAATTTTGCAATCCCCAGTCCCTTAATATAGACGTTTCCATGTATTGACCTCCGATTAGCGGACAGTCTCAATAACGGACAACATTCTACAAAAAATGAACGATCTTGTGTTGCTTTTCAAAAGCAATGGAATCAGGCTACAGTAATACGTAGCGTTCAGACGAAATTTTGAAATTATGGATCAAACTCCAACGATAACGCCAAACACATCAAAGTTCGGAAACGGAGACAAGTGCGATCGACTCTGTTGTCTTCGATTAGTTTTGTGCTGCACGAGCAAAAAACATTCCCATTAGTTGGCCATTATTGCAAGAAAAGGCGTTGGAAGCAAAGGGGACTCTGAAGGCCTTGCAAAGTTAAACGATTTAAATATTCATATTGAGAAACATGTTTTCAATGCAAAAAAGAAATGTCAAACTCTGTTAACTGATTACTTTAGTTAATAAAATTAATTTTCTAATCCGTTGTCTTACTTAAAATAATGACAAAATTAATACTGTAATTAATTTTGTTATTATTTTAAGTAAGACTAATCGATTAGCATTCATTTAAAAAGGAAAATAGTAAACAGTTTGCAATTGTTCATATTTTCTCATAGAGCAATGTTAATTGTAGAAATTTAAGATTGTACGTAATTTTTCGTTAAATGACATGCTATAAGCTAAAAAATGAAAAAAAGATAGTCCTCCCCAATAGCGGACACCTCCCAATAACGGACGAAACTTTCCCGTCACTCCCGTGACTGTCCGCTATTCGGAGGTTTCACTGTATTAGAAGAACGGATATTAAAGAGAGTTAGGATTACCGAAAGAAGAAAGTTTAAATCTAACTAATCATCATGGAACCTTGATTTAAATGGTAAAATATTTCCGTTTCTAATGTAAATAAAGTTAACAGAATATTTAAGTTAGAATATTGAGAACTAATTTTAGAGAGACTTTAATTTAGTTCAGGATTTCTTCAAGAAGAACCGAACAAGACGAGTTCGACATAGAAGAGAAAGTATGCTAAAGTATTCATTTGGTAGATTAGCAGGTTATAATTCCGAACAAGACGAGTTCGACGTAGAAGAGAAAGTATGCTAAAGTATTCATTTGGTAGATTAGCAGGTTATAATTCCGAACAAGACGAGTTCGACGTAGAAGAGAAAGTATGCTAAAGTATTCATTTGGTAGATAAGCAGGTTATAATTCCGAACAAGACGAGTTCGACATAGAAGAGAAAGTATGCTAAAGTATTCATTTGGTAGATTAGCAGGTTATAATTCCGAACAAGACAAGTTCGACGTAGAAGAGAAAGTATGCTAAAGTATTCATTTGGTAGATTAGCAGGTTATAATTCCGAACCACACGAGTTCGAAATAGAAGAGAAAGTATGCTAAAGTATTCATTTGGTAGATAAGCAGGTTATAATTCCGAACAAGACGAGTTCGACGTAGAAGAGAAAGTATGCTAAACTATTCATTTGGTAGATTAGCAGGTTATAATTCCGAACAAGACGAGTTCGACGTAGAAGAGAAAGTATGCTAAAGTATTCATTTGGAAGATGAGCAGTTTATAATTCCGAACAAGACGAGTTCGACGTAGAAATCAGGTATAATAATAAGATTCATCTAGTCGATAAGCTCTTGGAATCGAATGGTAATATTACATTAGAGCTAAACAGTTTTAGTTTGTCGGAGAAGATATCTTTTTTTCAAACACAAAGCAGTATGAATAGAAAGGACAAATTCTATGCCATTTAAGGAATGAAATTAATAAGACTACAGATTGGATGCGATCGACGTAGAAGAATATCATGTATAAGAAAGAAACTAAGTCTAACAGAACATTAGCGCTCGATTCGTCCGATGATCAAAGGCGTGCGCTATTACGCAGTCTTGTTGTGATCGAATCAAAGGCCTTAAGTCTGTAGTTGATTAACTGGTAACTGGAATTGCGTTCCATCTGAAATATGCCGCCAAAAATCCCAAATTGGTAGGAGGCTTACATAGTTGCCGTTCCGATGCTAACGATACTGTTTTCAAAAATTGTGTACATGTGCAAACGCCAAAATTTTCATGTCTGCAAATGCATCGTTAACCGGATAATAGCAGAAAGTCGTATGAAGGCCATCAGCCAAGAGCGGGGAGAGGCACAGGCCCGAAAACAACACCACGACCGGCAGCAACTCCTAACATTATTAAGGAAGCGAAGGCTATAATTGTCGGCGAGAACCCCAGCACCCAAAAGGCGGTTACCCAGGCTACAGGAGTTTCTCATCCAACAGTTGCACGGATAATTAGGCGTGATCTGCAATTCGAAAAGCATCATAAAGCTCGCGTTCATTGCCTACTTCCTCGACACGTTGCTGAAAGGATGATCAATAGCCGAAATCTTTACGAGCACCCCTTATCGGGAGAAAAATGGAAGTACGTCACTACTTTGTACTAGGCATGGATCTATCATAGTGATATCAAGAAGCCAATGGCAATATTTTGTCGCCCATTTGGTGCCAAAGGACGATCCGAGTGGTACCGCGAATGCAAAGAAAACTTTTCAAGAAGTTTCATGATTCTTGCGGGCTACAGGTACAGAGTAAAGTTTACGCTGAGGAAGGTAACTGCAAAGATAAAGAATAATGCTGCCTTTTACCGAGGGCAAGTCTTCGAACCCTTGTATCGTGACGATATTCCCGCATTGTACAGCAGCGACAAAAGGAAATTGTGGATTCGTTAGGACAAGGCGTCGAGCCATACAGCTAGAGCGACGCAGCTGTACATGGCCACTGTGGCGACTGAAAACCCAAATACGAGCTATGATTCCCATACCTATGATTCCTGTAAAATCCTCCGATGCATCTCCAATGGGTTTCTGCAGGTTCGGATTACTTAAACGGGCTCTGTGAACACGACGACAGAAAACAGTAGAAGGGCATTGGCAAGCTTGCAAAGAGGAGTGGAACAAGATCCCCCTCATCTATCTCCGACGCAGCTTTCTTCAATGGAAACTGCAATGCAGATCCATTGCCAGAATGTAGGGGCACCCCATTGAAGATTACCGGTGATGGAGAAAAGGGTTCTGCAAAGTCCATGACATGATCAAAATCGACCGAATAAACGTGTATGATAATTATTTATTTGTTTTATATTTAATAATATATTTATATTATTTTATTTATATTTTCTTTTTTTATTTTTGTTTTGCTGTTTTTGTTTTTATTTCTTCTCTTCATAGATCTAGCTGCTCATCCTCAATTCCAACATACTCCCAGCAGTCAACACTGTCTTATTTATAACCTCATATAGTCACTCCGAGAAGTTGCAGACATTGTGACGGCACCGGAGCTTCCGAAGCAGACGTTTATTCATTGATCTACCCATTCCAACACTTCATTCGCCTAAATTAACTGATGATTTTTTTTTCTTAAATTAATTTCGTTGGTTGATGTTTTTTATATAAGCACATGTACCTGTTTTATTTGTTACTCGTTAAAGTCTGGTCACAAAGGCGAAACCGGTCCTAAGTATATATTTTTAATATATATTTTTAAAAATTATTTAACCTCGTAAATTTTGTGCGTCGGTTTCTACTTTGCAAATTTTAAATGTATATGTTAAAATTTTTTTTATTTAAAAAAAGTTTTTTTAATGCTTTTTTGTTATTATTGTAATAATTTTATTAATAATTTAGTAACAATAGGATAAAAAATTAAAGAACATTATCTTTATAGAAATGCAAATATTAAAATAAATATATCTTTGATATGCTTAATGATAATAAACCCTTGGTCTTATTTTTGGATTAAACGAATTGAAGCTAGAATGTCAAAGCATCAAACAGCATAAAAACCGCATTATTCATTATTTAATACTTTCATTTTACGTTTTAATGAGAATATTGAATATTTATTCTTCGATCATTATTATATAACATTTAAAAATAAGCATAGCACTATCAGACAAAAAAAACATAATGTATCAGAATAAATAAATAAATAAATAAATAATATTGTAATAAAAAATTACAATCCATTTCTTGGAAAGAATTTATTAATTCTGATAAATTGTTTGAAAAAATTTTCAGATAAACGCAAAAGACAGAATAGATTCAATGCTTCAAATAGAGATATTCTGTGTCAATTTCTAGAGATTTCGTTCTATAAAATAGAAGAAAATGAATGATTTTTTTCTACTATTCATTAAAAGAGTACTTAAATTATTTGCATCATTTCAAGTATGTATAGCAAAAGCGAAACTAATGATTAAAACTCAATCAAATCAATAATACTAACTATAAAATAAGTATAAGTACAATCTGAAAACTAATGTACTCATTAAAATGCCTCGTTCTAAATTATTATCTTCTTTATCTACAGCTTATTCCCATTAACCTATCTCATTTTGAATAATAATTAAAATTAAATTATATTATTGTTGTGTAAATGAGATCCATAGGACCAATTATCACGAAGGAATACTTAGCCAAAGGAATCTTGCTTTTCATAACAATCGAAGACCAAGAGCAGAAGTTAAAGCATCTTGATCCCGAACCGATTGTTAATGAAACAAACGAAGAATCACGCACAGACGAGAGTTGTGTGTTTGTTATGGGCGCCGGCATTGCGATGAGTTGACTTAACTTTCGAATCTATGCCACGGATAGACGTTTTTGGAAAGGCCGCTTGCTCTTTTGATGTTAAGAGACCAGCGATGGATTATATCACATTTTATTTCGATAAAGGAAAAAAGGATTTGTACATCGAATAATTGTGATGAATTTATCAAAGTTTGAAATAGGAATTTCGATTTCCAAAAGCGAAAAGAACTAATCTTACTTTACGATATTTTTCAGAAGTTTTGACAGTTGCTTGGCAACGCGACGCAAGTAGATTAGGTTTATTGATGGATGTTCCAAGTGGAGGAATTTTCAGGAATGAAAAATAATGTAAGTCATTTTATTTTTTCATGTTAATATTTCGGAACGATATTTTACAGGAATCTTGAAGACTATTCGTGAAGGCATTTAATGGCATTATAGATTAATCAAGTAATTAAAGAGAATTAAAGATAGATCCAAGTATCAAAGACATTTGATTAAAGATTAAGCAAGTAATCTAAAAGGAATAAAGATTAGTCCAAGTATTAAAGATATTTGATTAAAGATTAATCAAGTAATTAAAAGGATAAAAGTTAGTTCAAGTATTAAAGACAATTGATAAAAGATTAGTCAAGCAGATTAAGTTAAAGACTAAAGATTTATCAAGACCTCATGATTAATAAAGTCTAAGGAATTATCAAGAAGATAAAGAGTTTTATTAATAAAGGATTAATCAAGATATTATGAGATACATTTTAATGATAAAGTATATTCATTAAACAAAGAGTAAGGACTTGTTAATCTAAAGTAGTTTCATAAAAGTATTAAGTGAATTCTTTGCCAAGGACTTTATGTTAAAAGTTAAGGATTTAGTTTAAAAGGTTAAAGTAAATCCAAGTCTTAAGAAGACGTTTAAATAAAGAATATGTTAAAGGCTTGAATCCAAAGTAGAAGGATTTTGTGCAAATAAACTTTTGATAAAGCGAATGTTAACGGAAAGACCTTATAGTTAATATTCAGGTTATTATCATACGAGTGCTAATAAAGGATAAGGATTCCAGAAGAAGGATACTCTTATATTTGTAAAGGAACCAATTTTTCCTCATGTGAATAAATTGTTGTTGTTTTTTGACATCATGCTTTAAATGTTTTATTTACTCTGCTAATAAAGTTCCATACACAGGGGATGTAAGTTATTTCCTTCGAAGCAGTTTTTAGATATTCTGTTTTGACGAGTTAAGTATTTAGGTTCATTCTATCAGGGCACACCTATGACTTATAAGAAGAAGAAGCAAGAAATTTTCTTTTTATTTGCTCAGCAGAACCAGGTAAATAGGTAATGTTCAATCACCCTGATCAAAGACTGAGAAGTACCTAAATCACGTCAAGGGTCGTTAAGTTAAAGTAAGTCAAAAATCAATATCAATTATTTACTGTAATATTAGCCAAATAATAATAATTTAATAAAAATCATTTCCAAATTCTTTAGTTTCTTTTTCTAACAACATTAACAACATATTCAATTAAGTCAAGAAAACTCACAGCACTAATGCCTAAATACAAACCCAGATTCCCGACAATATTGGCAAGTAAGTTATTTAAATTGTATTGGTAATATTCTTTGCTAACCAAAAATATGTTTGTGGGTAGATTTACTACTATTATAGAGATTGATATAGGTAACGGTGCTGCATCAGTCGCATATTCGTAAATAAACTCTTTACATTTTCTTGGACAATCGCACCAGTTTTCGGAATAGTTGTTGAAATAGGAAATGGCTGCTTCCATGGAATGATTGAATTCTTCAGCTGTTGAACAGGGTTTTTTCAGACTTCGTAAGAATGGCAATCTATGAAGCAAAACATAATAACAAAGAAATGATCAAAATTAGTTTTTTTTTGCTCAATGTGACAAAAAGAAATCAGTAAATTTTGAAGTAATTTAGATTGGATCAGTAATTCTCTGAGCCATAGACGATGTCTTTAGTAAAGGTTGATAATTAAGTAATTATCATTTAGATAGCTTATTAGAATGAATTACGAATAGTTAGAATCATTTTACCATTGTTGAATACTAATATACTTTTAATAGTAATTTTAAAAGTAATAATTATAATGAAGCCACATCCATTAAATAAGAACGAAGTTATTGTCACTGCTTATAATTTATTCAATAGATTATGATCAGAATTAGTGTTTAGGTAACAATTTGAAATTTACAGCAGAAAAAAAAATATATGCATCATTGCAAATTGTATGTAATTGTAAGTATTTCTCATTACTACTTGAAATTTGAGAGAATACAGAATTAATCTTGTCATAAAAATTTTTTCTAGGTCAGTAAAGAGATCTGGGGGCACGGCAGTGCCCCCGCCAAGACGAGCCGAAGGCAGGAAGGGCACTACGTACCTTTTCTGGAAGTGTTTCGTCGTATTTTCGAACCCTCATAGCTTCGGTCTAGATAATACTAGAGAGCTCAAATTTTCAGGATATGATGCAGTTACCAGACTAATGAAATACGCTAAGTTTCATTTATTTAGCTTTTATACTTTGGATTTTATTAATACCTAAAATACGTCGATTCCGTCACTGACTGACTGACTGACTCAAGATCATCAAAACCTCTAGGGTACTTCCTGAAGTCCTAGAAAGCTGAAATTTGGTATGCAGGTTAGGATTAGCACACAAACAACAAAAAAATTAAGAAATCCGTAACTTTCACATTCCAACCCCTCATAAAGAGGGGGTCTGGTTATGTATTATCGAACCCTCATAGCTTCGGCCTGGATAATGCTAGAGAGCTCAAATTTTCAGGATAAGATGCAGTTACCATACTAATGAAATACGCTAAGTTTCATTTATCTAGCTTTTATACTTTGGATTTTATTAAGATCTGAAATGAGTCGTACCCTCAATGCTTCGGCCTAAATAATACTGTGTAATAATGTGATTTCTTCCAAAGTTCAAACAGCTTGAATATACAAGTTGACCAATAGAAAAACAGAAAAGTAGGGTATTGAAAAAAAATCCATTTTCTAAATAATCTTAAAACTAAATTTAGTTGTAATATATAATCCCACCCAAAACATTTCATGTAAAATAAGTTGCCAAGATTCACATGCTCATAACGCTTTCACTGTTAAAAAGTTATCAGATCTCATCTTACAAAAAGAAATGAAATCCCACCCAAAACACTTCGTGTAAAATAAGTTGCCAAGACTCACATGCTCATAATGCTTTTACTGTTAAAAAGATATGAGATCTCATGTAGAGCCAAGCCCCTAACTCAACGAGGCCTAACTCTACAAGCCCCAACTCTAAAAACCCTACATCTTGGTCAAAAAGTATGGCTTGGCCGTTTCATGGAACTATTTCATCTCACCCAAAACATTTCATGTTAAATACGTTGCCAAGATGCTCATAACGCTTTCACTGTTAAAAAGTTATCAGATCTCATCTAGAGCCAAGCCCCTCACTCTACAAGGGGGGCCTAACTCTAAAAACCCTACTATCTTGGTCAAAAAGTGTGCCTTGGCATACTCCATATCCTTTACATAACTCCATGGGATTGTCTGTGTGACAGCCACGAAACGGCCAAGGTATACTTTTTGACCAAGATATAGGGTTTTTAGAGTTGGGGCTTGTAGAGTTAGGCCTCGTTGAGTTAGGGGCTTGGCTCTACATGAGATTTCATATCTTTTTAACAGTAAAAGCATTATGAGCATGTGAGTCTTGGCAACTTATTTTACACGAAGTGTTTTGGGTGGGATTATTAATTAATAATATCTTCACAGCGTTGTCTATAAGATAGTTTTAATAAATTTGCTGAAATTAAGAAGTTAATAGAAAGTTATTTTTCAAGATTTCACAAAATTTTACAAGAAAGTTCTCTTTTGACTTAAGGAAATACCAGGTGTCCAAGAAATAAAGGGAGGTGTTTGAAGCGCCTTAAATTGATAAATTAGGCGCATCAATCTCAAACTTGGGGTTCAGTAGGCTTATGCGTCATGGAGAGTGCAATCATAAGAAAAAAGTTCCTAGTTCACATAGTCAGCACTATGTGGCGTTGCTATCGGCTATTCAAATGGAGCTCTCCTTGAAAAGGCAAGCACACGATGACTCGTACACTCGTTTCAAACAAGAGCACAGTAATGCCGTTAACAGTTGTGAACCGTGAAGACTTATTATCAATTGCATTCGAATGCCACTGGAGCATTACGTCAACACAGGCGTATCAGAGGAATCAGAAAGGTCGAGGACCACTGTCAATGACAAATATACGACGTACCATGTGGTTCACCTGCACTATTGCAGGGGTTCGCCACTCATCAAGACCAGAGAATACTGCATAGCCGACAGCAGCGCCACATGCTACTCTGGTGGTGACTATGTGAAATGGAAAGTTTTTTCTTATGATTGCACTGCCTGTGACGTATAAGCCTACAAATTTTAAGATCGATGCGTCTATTGTTTATCAACTTATGATGCTTTAAACACCTTACTTCTATTTCTTTGACACCATCTATAATTGTTTAGTGATTCTCTTTCAGTCTTAGAATCTTTAAAATATTCCCTTGATTAGAATTTGCAAATATGTTCATAGCAGAAGGGGTGACTTATTTTTGTTATACTGTATAGGGTGATTCACGAAGATATGCAGAAACTTCGGGAGCTCATGTAAAAAGTAAAGAAACAAAGATTATAAACATAGGTCCGGAAATGCTTCGGTAGCGAGTTATGGCTAGCGAAAGATTTCGTCCATAATTTAGTATCTGGGTGAAATGAAGACTTGCTGGAAGTCTGGGAAGGTAAATTAAGGGGCGAAATCAGTGGTTTCTTATGGTTGTTGACCTGAAAAATCGAATGAAATATGTCGCAGAAGTGTATCTCCCTTTGTTTGTAAGCGTATCCCACGGGGAACCTACAGAAGAGGGATCGAGAAACAACGTTTTTCCGTTTGACGTACAATAACGTTGGGAAATTAGATTAGACACATAAAAGTTTACAACAAAATTTGTAGAACATTTAATAGAACAATAAATGAATGTTTCGTTAGAACAAAACAACACATGTTTTACATTTGGCCGACAATAACTTTGTTAATTTCCGAATAAACAGAGTAAATGTTTATTAAAACTTTGCATTTTACAATTATAATTTTAAAATTAAAAATGAACATGTGTGTCGGAAAGTACAAAAATTATTTCATGGAAATACTGTATGACAGAATGTAATTTTATTGAACACCACAGAATAATGTCGTGCGAGAAATTGTTATTACTTAAGTTGGCAACACAATAACAGCTATTCAACAATAACGAGAATTGCATTGTTTTGATTTACTGTGGGCGAAATCTTTCACTAGCCGTAACTCGCTACCGAAACATTTACAGACCTATGTTTATATAGCTTTATTTCTTTACTTTTACATGTAGAATGAGCTCCCGAAGTTTCTGCATATCTTCTTAAATCACCCTGTGTATTAAAATTTTGTATTATATTTCTTTCTGGATTATTGGAATGCCGATTTGATTTTCCTACGATTGTTTTCAAAAAGGGGTTTTCAAAATAAATTTCAAAATTAATAACTTAACAATTAAGAAATTTATTAAATTAATTAATTAAATAAATAAATTTTAATAATAAAATCTTTTAGTTGCGTTGCTGAAGTTGTAGTGATTAAAACGATTATACACTTTAAAATAATTTTAACAAGTTTAAAATATTTTTCATCCCCGTACGTGGATGAAAACTTTTTAAAATTATTTTAATGTGTTTAACTTTTAATCACTAAATAAATTTAATTTAAAATTTAAAATGAATACATTTCTAAGCACTGATTGTTTTTGCACTGTATCTCAAATACCATGAAACTATTACAGATATGGATTAATGATATTATTAGAGTAATTTGTAATGGGAGTACAAGCGCTTGTTTGGAAACATGCCCCTTACAATCATGCATTGCTATGCTCACCAGCTTAATTTAGCAACCACAGTAAAAACAGTGATCTTCTTATTTGTAATTTAACATTCGTTCTAAGATCTTTCAAACATGACGCTCAGAGCTTCTGAGAGACAAAGGTTTCCATCTGCCATTCTTCTCCTACAAATTATAACTACTACTCATGGTCTGTTGTGACGTGATATTACAAACTAAAGAACGGAAGATTGCATATTTTAGATTCAAATGACTAGAATCCTTTCAATCAACAATTTATTTTAAGCAATATTTTGGAAAATGATATTTACTCCACGTAATTATCAGAAAGGCAAATTTTCAAAGTAATATAGAATATCTTTTTGTTTTTAAAGATAGGCTTGGCTTGAGAAAGAAGTAACGTAATAAATGAAAAATTTGTCTTTAAAAAGTATATGGTGTAGATACGGTAAGGTTTGATGTGAATGAGATTTTCTACATACACTCATTACCAAAAAAAAAAGACGCACCTAGAAGGAGTTGTCCGATTGTAATGAAATTTCGTATGCAAAGACATTGGGACCGCCCATGCAAATGATTAAATTTTGGTGTCCAATAAATGAATAGCGAGAGCTACAGCGCAACGGAACTCAGCAGGTGTATATAAGCAGTAGCATACCAAGGGGGGGGGGTGGCGGTCCGCCCCGGGCCCCCACATGGAAGGGCCCCCATCAGCAACACTTTACCTTTTTTTTTGCTTGTAAAAAGCAAGACTAGGGGGCCCCCTTCACACAAGATTTCCTTTTTTTTTGCTTGTAAAAAGCAAGACTAGGGGACCCCCTCCACACAAGATTTCCTTTTTTTTTTTTTTTTTGCTTGTAAAAGCAAGACTAGGGGGCCCCACCTACAACTCCCGCCCCGGGCTCCCAAAGGCGTTGGTACGCCACTGAATATAAGAAGCGATTCTCAATCTGATGGTCAAAATTTCTGCTGCATTGCGAGTTAGGATACCTTTCAACGACGGGAAAAAATGCCTCGCCGCAGGATTCGAGCTCATTACGTGCAACTGTCAGAGTTTGAAAGAGATCGTATCATTGGATTGAAAGAAGCAGGTTGGGCAAATCGGAGAATCGCTCATCATATGGGTCGAAGTGATGCGGCGATTAGAAGATGCTGGCAGGAATGGGTAGACAATGGCAGATTTCAGCGTCATGAAGGTTGCGGTCGACCTAGGGCCACAGCAGAGCGGGAGGATAGAGTGATTGTGAGATCAGCTGTCACAGCGCCTGAATCATCGTTATCAACCATCAGATGTGCGACCCGCACACGAGTGGCCACCATGACAATTCACAGACGGCTGAGAGAGCGACATCTACGCTCGTACCGACCGCTACGCCACCTGCCACTCACGTCTGCACACCGTCGGGCCAGATTACAGTGGTGCTTGGCTCGATCCGATTGGAATGATGCTGACTGGGGACGTATAGTTGAAGAAACTTTTTACGTGTGTGTAACATCTGAAGAGTAAAATTATAAATAAAAAAGAGTACACTTGCATAAACTGAGAATAAATACATTTAATTTGAGTTATACAGCTACTAGTTTCGATTGTACTCCAATTTTTCTCAAGCTAAATACAATGTTCAAATGCACGTCTATTTAAATGTTCATCAAATAATAATAATATAAAGGATGACGTGGCGTACTGGACTGCCTTCTGGTGGTAAATGTATAAACTGCATTTAATCTGTGCTGCCAACTGGTGGGGAAGGGTGACATCAGAAAACCAAAACAAATCCATTTTCTTGACTTTTTGTTGCCTGAAGGATATCTGGGGGAACTTCATTTGTTCCGCCAACTCCGTCGAAATGATGGACTTCTCGTGTAAATTACGAATGACTTTCCTATTGTAATTTTTCACGGCATTAAATTCCTTAGTAAAAAATGTCACTCCTTGGATGTCTTCGATAAATTCGTTAACCATTTTGTGATATTGGTCTTTGGATAAAATGACTGGATTATTTCCTTTATCAGACTGCGTGAAAATGAGGTCTTCCCTTTCACGCAAATTGTTCAGGCTGGGAAGTTCCAAAGGGTGGAGGGTCCGCGACAATTTTTGCTGGGCGATCCCATTGATAGCACTGTCTACTTTACACCGTAAGCGGGAAGCTTGCTGTTTATTAGGGATATTAGAAATAACTTTTTCTAATTTGGCAATTGTAAGAAACGGGTTAATTCCTTT
>JAFIDM010011486.1:22778-40911 GCA_023159025.1 Thereuonema tuberculata | reverse complement strand
TGGCTGTTCCCAATTCCTTCCCATAATCGAATCAGGAAAGGAATTTCATTTTAGTCAGGTGTTGGTCTTGCTTTTATTCTATTTATCATTCTCTCAGCACGTTAAATTTTCTTTATTACTTTGTAATTTCTTTTTGATAACGTTCTGTTCTATTTTAATGCCTTTATTGCCTACTAGTTGTAGGAAAAGGTGTTTTGTTGATGTCTATCGACACAACATTTTGTTTTATTGCCTTTTTTATTTTTGGGTCACTTCACTAATAATGTTGGCGGTGACCTTCACTAATAAGGTCTTGCTTTTCTGATTTTTTTTATCGAGGAAGGCGGGATTGGGTTGATGAGTCCGCTGAAGGACGAAACGACCGTTCCCAATTCCTTCTCATAATCGAATCAGAAAGGCAATGTCATTTTAGTCAGATGCTGTTCTTGCTTTTATTTTAATTTATGAAAAATCTATTCAATTTATTTAAGAAAAATTGTACAGTAAGAGGCCACAGAAATCATTTAGAAAAACGGGTTTCCAAGGATTTGGTAATTTTTGAGAGCTGACATAAAAGTATTAGACTTTATAACATTAAGGTAAACTTTTATTTTTTAAAATTATTTCTGATAATTACAGAAATAAACATTTTTTATTTAAGAAATATACTTTAATTTTCGTCTTTTAATGTTTGTTAGCGCATATTTTATATGTTAGTTTCTGAGGTGTTGATTCTGTTGCGTTTACTAATTGTTTTTATGATATTAATATTCCTTTATATATACATTTAAACTATGTTAATGTTATAAAGCCTTATACTTCTATGTCAGCCCTCAACCTCCACAAAATAATAAAAGAAAAAAAATTGCCATAAATTGGAAAACCATTTTTACTAAACGATTTCTGTGGCCTCTTTAAAGTTTGGCTTTTGATTCTAATGATTGAAAGAGCCTAATTAAGGTATTGTATGATACAATGATTAAAGAAAAACATTAATAATTAAACCAAATACTTACAGGAAAACTGAAATAACGATATCTTAAAAGACTAGAATTCTCTAATAACTTACAATGAAGTAAGACAAGAATGAAAGTTCAGAAGGATATTATTTATATATTTGATGACTAAAATAGAGACAATTTTAAGAGCGGAATATTGGGAAAGTTCAAAAATTCAAAGTAATAAGCAAACAAGCTTATGTATGATGTTGCTTTAGTAGTGGTGTCGAAAGTAGAATTAAATAAACTGATAAAAACATTTTAGAATTTTTAGTGAATATCAATTAGATTAAAACTAGACAAGACATTTAGAAAAAGATATGAAAATAAAAAAATAAACAAGAAAAATGGCACTGGGTTGGAAATTTCTGTGATACAGTAAAACCTCGTTAAGTCGTCACTCAAGGGACCGAACATTTTTGACGACTTAAGCGGAGGGGTCATTTAAAAAAAACACTGAAATACAATATTTTTATGAATTGTTGTAGGATTCGGAGAGAAAAACAAAATTTTCAGAAATCAATACATGCAAATGAATGAGTGGAAAATAAAAAAAACACTCACATTTTATACTTACCACATTTTATTTTCTTTTACTGGCATTAAAATAATCCAACAGTGTTGATTGATGAAGGCGCTGATTACTGCTAACAATTCGAAACACTTTGTAATGAAATGGAATTCCAACTTTTGTGCACATAGTTAATCGTATCTAAAACCGAAACTCTAGCTTTTCGTTTCTATCCAAGGCTTTTATCATGTCCTTTACAAGCTTTTTTTTTTGTACTTTCGTTTAAAGTCAAGAATTATCCCTTGATCTAAAGGCTGAAGAAGTGCAGTTACATTTGGAGGGAGAAAAACAATTTCGATTTTTAAATTTTCGGGGCTTTCTCGCTATGAAATAAAATCACACTCAGTAGCGGTCAAGAAAAACGTCTACTCTTGACAAGAGTTGCAACGAGAAGTAATTTCCCAAGTGAATTTCCCATGTGAAAATTCCCCGTAAAGGCTAGGCTTCCTTAGAGTGAAGGGGCGGGCTGAACAGATAGCAGGCAAAATTGAGAATAAAGATTTTGAGAGTGACGAGTTATCCGGAATAGAATTAAATTTGGTGACGAGTTAAAGAGGGTTATTTTACATTATTGTCTATGAGACCTTGTCGGGACCAAATGAAAACGACGACTTAAGCGGAGTGATGACTTATCCGGGTGACGACTTAACGAGGTTTTACTGTATTATCAATATTTAGCAAGATAAAACACATAAGGAAATATAAAGACTATTAAAAAATAAAAGAATTAAAGCAATATGAAAATTAATTCAACTATGTTACAAAATGCTTATAAAAAAACTTGATAAAGTAAAAAGGTCTGCATTTCAGAGTTTGGGATGGAAGTAGATGGATGGATATTAGTAGAGAAGTTGGATCACTTGTGATATCTTTTTGTTAATTAGAAAGATTAATCCCAGAATATATTATAAACATTGAATTTGGATTTTGTAAGTTTGAAATTGAAGCTATTAAAAGAGCATTCGGATATATAGAAAAACTACTAAATTATAAGTGAGAATAGTATTCACTAAATGTTTCAGAAAATTAATAGATGGAACTAAGAAAAGGAAAAAAAAATAAATGTTTAAGTAGCGATATTAAAAAATATGAAAAAGTAGTGATAGGTTTTAATTTAGATAAAGCCATGGATTTTACATAGAGGAAGAGACTAAATTCAAATACTGAGGAAAATTATAGAAGAAAAATTATTTGTAATACGATTCTAAATTCTACCTATAATGAACATTACAAATTTTTATCATCCCCCCATATTGGTTCTTATTATTTAGAATCCGATAAGTATTCATCTTTTAATTTGGGAACTATTTCTTCAAATTACAGCAGGAAATAGAGAAGTAAAAAAAAAGTAAAAGTTAAATGATAAATTCAAAATTAAATTTCATTTCATTTAAATAATAAATCTTTGTAGATTAGGGTGAACTGTGGTTCCATGTGTTTGCTCATTTTAAGAGAAAATATGAAGAATAAGGAAAAGAGATGGTTAAATTAAATCCAAATAACATAAATATAAAAGTACGTAGATTTACTTTGTTCTTTATTAAAAATAAAAAGAAAGAGGAGTTGAAAAGCAATTAGAATAAAATATATGTAAATAATTTTGAATTTTCTTTTGACTTTTGAATTGATATTCGAAATGTTTAACTTGATTTACTATTGTTTGTTAGTTATAAATATTTATTTAAGCAATCCGAGTAATTTTTTATACTTATCTCATGGGTAAGAATTATATTTTTTTTAGAACGGTGAATATGTTTCACTTCTTTTTAAAAGCATTTTCACAAATTCTATAAAATTATTGTTGTTGTTTGGAGATGGAATGGAATTTTTCTTATTAACTTTATAAAACAATCATTTCCTGTATACATATGGTGAGTAAAAACAAGGTAAGTAATTATTTTAGATTACACAATTTAATAACTTAAGTTATACGTATTGTTAATCTTTGTTTATGCATAATGTTAAGTGAATGCTCAACACCTCTTGTAAAAAAGCGAAAAGTCGAGACAAACTAATAAAAAAATTTATTATTGTTATTATTATTTACTTCACTTAATTTGTAGAATTTTATAGTGTAAAATATATTGCCAAAATATTTGTCTTCCCTACCCCCCTCTCCCTGCCCAAGCAATTTAGTATGAAGTTTGCTCAATTTTTTTTTTTTTTTTTTTTGGACACGGTGCATTTTTGGACTATGTAAATCAATTTTCATGTTACTACTGATTCAGTTTTTGTGGCTATGGAGAAAATAAATAAATATCTGTTCTAATTTTATTTACTTGTAAACAGTTTTTATTTGAAAGAACTGATCTGAAATCCTTGATGACTAATTTTGGAAATTCAAATAATTATTATATTTGTTTATTTAATATAACCAATTCTAATTAAAAAAATACATAAAAGCTAGCATTGCTAAATGTATAATCACATTCAATTTTACTATTTTGTTTCAGGATTACTGTTATGTTGATGTGTGGTCGGAAAATAGCAGAGACTAGCGTCGGTGTTTCAGCACAATATACACACCTTTATTTACAATATATTTACATTATATATAGGCCTACATGGTTGGTGGATTCCAAAACCAGGTCAATGTAATAAAGCCCTTGAAGGGTCCGATTCTGAATGCACAGGTCAGCCAGCTCTAGGAGATCTCTTTTCGGCCCGTCATTGGGAAAGGGAGCCAATCGCGTCTAGCCCTCCTATGTCAGCCAATCGCAGTGCAATTTAACTGACCAATCCGGGAAGGTTTCGACTTTGTATCAATATAATGACATAAATAAATTTATTTATACTCATGTATTAGCTGTCAATTACTGCATATGCATAGTAGGGCTATGCCAATTTCTATTGGCTAATATGTGAAAAGGTTTTACGGCTAGTCATTTAGTTTCAGCCCCTTTAATACCAATTATAATGAGACCAATGTAACACAGCCAAACATTCATGGGGTTGCCAATATAACTGGACTTATAAGGGATTTTTTGAAACTCATTAATTATTAAATAACTAGCAGAAAGACCTGTTCTTTGCTCGGATTACAAAAAAAAAAACAAAAACAAATATCCTGATGTGGATGACAAAAAAATTTTGCAATTGCGAGATCACCTCGAAACCTTTCCGGTTGGTACAAAAAAAATATCTCAAAAGATCTGATCTCATTACAAATCTATATCTATTCCGAAACCCCGTAAAAATTTCCTTCAAAGTGTTCGTCCATCCACTCACTACCCTCCCGTGATCACCCATAGTTCCAGGTTATTCGAATTTTGTAATTCGAAATTCCTAGATATGAAATTAATATCGAGATCAGAGAATATAAGACTTCCAACCCCTTTTCCTTACCGTTTACACCTCTAGTTCCAAGTTATTCGAGTTTTGTAGCGTGATAACCCTATCATTTCAAATATTTCGCAGTTCGTAAAAAATCATCTGATCGTTACAAATCTATATCTATTCCGAAAATCCCCTTTACTATTATGCACAAGAATAGTTTAGTCCAATTATCGACACCAGATTGCTATGTGGGGCTATTGTGCAGAACAATATTTTAGTTCCAATTGTTGCACAACAATATTTATGTAGTTCTCATTATCACCACCAGGTACATATGTGCCGCTATTGCAAGGATTTCACCCCTGGGGATGGTGTGACCAGGTTCCAGGGTAGCCCGTTTTTTCCGCAGGATCCCAAAGAGGAATTCTGCAAAGTTTGATCCAGATAGATCAAAGAGCCTAGGAGTGTGTAGCGTACAAACAAACACACAGCAAACATCTTCCTTTATATGTATATTATTATTAAACAGTAAATTTGAAATATATTGTGGTGAAAGAATTTAAGTGTTTTTAAAATCTAATTCAAAGGTTACAAAAGACACTGAATTGGTGGTAGAGGATAAATTAATATTTATTCTCGCAAAGAACCTGCCACAAGAAATTGGCAAAGATCGCAAATAGCCAACAATCAAAAGGCGCACGCATCGCAGCTCGCGGCATGCAGAAGTGTTCCAGTGTTGATTGTTGGAAGCGAGAAAGGTGTGTAATTTCTCTACCGACAGCGATGAAGCAAAAAGTGCTTTGCTGTAAATAAGTGTGAACGTTTTCGACTAAAATAAGAACTTACCGTGAGTATGTAGTTAGAGTTATCGCTAACTCTGCGAACAATAAAGAAAGACTTTATCTGTTGAAGCATAACTGTAATATTTCCCTCGCAATAAATTGGTTATGGGCCATCGCAACGCATCAACTGCGCAAGTTAGGCTTAATCCCGTAAGGCTTAGGAAGAGTGTTGGAAAGTTATTAACCAGTCATCAGTAAAGCATTCAGGATAGCTGTAATATTTCCGATCCACGAAATAATTGGTTATGGACTGAATAAATTGGTTATGGACGCCACACCATTCCAATTTACGAGAGTATTCTCAGAAAAGTTGGCCGCCAAACGTTCGGAAACTGCCATGTGTTAGGCTTATGAATTGAAGTACTGTTTGATTGATGCTTAATTGCTGTTTAATTAAACTAAACAAGAAAATATTGGATTTAAAGAATAAAGAAACATTATATCGGCAAGATGGCTAATTATATGTTACAATTCAACGGCAATAACTATAGTGTGTCCACCACAAGATGAGACTTAGCCACGCCTCTTCAAACGGAGAATCCATTTAACAATAGGGATGAGGGTTGGAAAAGAAAAATTTTTGGGAAAAAAAAAATTAGGAAAAATTTTAAAAATACTTACTAATAAAGAAGAAAATTTTTATAAAATAATTATGAATAACATTTATAATATCATTAGGGGAAAAAAATAATCAAAATAATGAAAAAATAACTAGATACAATTGGTTAAAGATCTTTCCAATCAATAAAACGAATAATAATTTTGATCTAAGATTATAAACCAAATATAAAATATAAATTATTCAGTCAAATTAATTGGGAAAAATATAATTCTAAAACACTAAAAAGTATTAAAAAGGTTAAAATTTCATTAATCGCTGAAGTAATTGATGAGAATATTACTCTGAATTTTTAACTTTTAACTTTTGTTACATTTCTTTTCTTTTGTATTAGATAATTAAGAAAGTTAATTAATCTACAGTTAATAATTATAAATTATTATCAGCACCTATATTACAGGTATTCTTTATTTTTGAATACCTAATAGGACTGGCGAACAGTAAAATAGTAAAAAAAAGTCAAGAATTAGTGTTTATAATTTTGTTAAAAACTGTTGCGATCTTTCATTATTAAAAATTTCAATCATCCCCTGCAATATTGTTGATTATTTTTGATTATTCTAACATTTTTATTTTGGTGTTTTGATTGACTATTATTATTACAAACAATATTATATTATTTTAGTTTTATTTTCATTTCCATTATATCAAAGCTTGTAGTTATTACTATTATTATTATTATTACTGTCAATCTAATTCTATTTTTATTTTTTTAGTACTAGTGCGAATGCCAATGGTCTTAATTTGTATGTTTGTAAATGTTCTGAGGAACTTTACGGGATTGTTTTTAAACTTTTTTTTTTTAATTGTCAACATTTAATTGTTAAATAAAACATTATTACCATGAAGTGTATATATATTTATTACTTACATTAATTAATATAATTTTATACAATTAGGATTTTTCATAATTTAGATAAATAAGAAACAATATAAATATAACAGTTCTTAAACAACAAATCAGTTTTCTATATCGTTACGGTTAAAATTTAACATAGTTATTATTATATACCGTATATGCTCCAATAAACGCCGAGGCTCTTATTGTGGCCGGTCTCTAATAAGCGCCGGGCTGCAGAGGGACACGGCCAAATAGTAGCCGGTCTCTAATAGTAGCCGGGTCTTTGATATTTGCCTACCGGTACTAGTGTCAGCATCCGTATCTTTATAGTCGTGCATAATACCTTACGATAAATTGCCATACAAAATGCCCCGAAACGGTCATTTGACATTGCCTTTAAGACTCGCGCGGTGGAATACGCGATAGAAACTTCCGGTGAGGCGGCCCCTCGTCATTATGGTGTTGATCCGAAAAGAATCAGAAAGTGGAAGAAACGATAAGATAATCTTGTGTCTGCGAAAGTGGACAAAGGTGCAAGCAGAAAGCGGAAAATAAAGTAGCTGTTTGTAATATTACCCGGTATTTATATGTAAAAATATTGCGTTCTGAAGCTTTTTGTTAATAATGGCCGGCCTCTAATAGCAGCCGGTCCCTATTAGGCGCCGGGAGCTGAGGCGAGTTTTACAAATAAACGCCGGGGGCCTCTATTGGAGCATATACGGTATAAGAAAAGTAGATATATAAGTCATACTTCATATCATCAATTCCTTTGAAACAAGAAACGATTTGCACTGAAAATAATAAAACACATCTACCCCTCAAATGTATTTATAGAACCGTCCCGTTCCACGTGACGTAGGCGTGGCCAAGTCTCATCAGCAGGTGGACGCAATATACATTAGTTGGAAGCTGTGGAGGAGCGCTATGAAAATTATTTTATTCTTTAGGATGTTAAATCGTTTAAGAGGTGTTGGCCCATGAATCTAAATAAAATAATTCTTTAAACCTTTACTCCTAATAATTTTCTTTTACCCAAGATGAATGAACTTTAGATAAGCAACTAGGATATTCAAAAACAAAGCAAGTCGAATACTTTTAAGAAATCTTGTATATTCTTTTCTTTTAAAAGTTTACATACATTTACAGCTTAACGTTGGATTTACTTAATCGTCTTTCAAGTTAATTTACATCTAGAAATAAAAGTCTCTTTCAGTCTTGATATGATTATCCCTCGTCTGTTCTACGTTGTCAAAGTAACTGTAATTAATGTCTTTATAGCTTTAACTCTTTCGTAATTACTTGTTTAACTTTATCTCTTTCTTCCAATTCATAACGAGGTAACCAATAAAATCATTTAACTTGAATTACCAGTGTCCATCACTTTTAGGCTTTTCACCAAGTTTTTTAGCTTTGTTTGACTCACTGCTTTCGTCAACAATTCGGCACTGTTATTATCACTGCTTACATATTTCACTTCAATTTCCTTCTGATCTACATAATCTTTAATGCTGTAGTACTTGAGTTTAATATGCTTGCTGAGCATCGTCTCGAACTTCTGTTCTGTTCTCAATCAGCTTTAGGATGGGCTGGTTATCGCAGAACAACTTTACAGTTCTCCTTGAGAGCTTTGGAAAATCCATCTCGGATAATGTCCTCTTAAGACTAATGACTTCACTCGCGCATTCACTGCGGGAAATTAGTTTGCTCTCCTGTGTGGATTGCGCTACAGTGCTTTGCTTCTTGCTTTTCCACGAAACAAGGCTGTTACCTAAGAATATCACGCTTCCTGACGTTGATTTGCTCTTGGATCTATCTCCAAAACTTGCGTCAGGGTATGTCTTCAGCTTGTTTTCTCCCTTCGAAAATAATAATTTCATATCTTCACTGCCGCGGAGATAGCGTAGAATCCTTTTAGCATACTGCATGTTAAGAACAGTAGGAGAGTTTAGGACTTCTGAGCATCGATTCACCGCATAAATAATGTCGGGTCGGCTTCCATTGCTTTAGTAATTAAGACTCCCGATGATACTTCTATACTTGAGGTGATCTTCCTTGCCCAGTCTTTCACTCTTGTCTTTCATCTGTAGATCTTTATGGGATACTTCTATCATGGGTGTGATCATAGGTTTACAGTCACTCATCTGATATTTGTCCAATAGATCTTGGATGAATTTCTTTTGCGAGATGCTAATTCTACCCAGATTCATATCGTATAAGATGTTCATTCCCAAATACTCTTGGACTTCACCTAGGTCTTTGATCTTGAACAACTTGTTCAAAATACCCTTGATCTTCCCAACAACAACATTGGATCTTTCCATGATCAGAATGTCGTCCACATAGAATAATAAGACGTAAGTGTCATTCTCTCCATTCTTGTAGGTAAAGATAAATGGTTCCGACTTGGTTACCATGATTCCATTCTTCGTGAGCTTGCTTCGTAGCGTCTCATACCAGTTTCGGCCTGCTTGCTTAAAGCCTGTTTTACATTTATCATTTCACTCGCCATAACCTGGACATTTCACTCGCCATCACCTGGACATCACAGATGTCCAGTAAATGGAGAGCTTAGAGCCTGGGCTATTTTCGAAGAAATGTCTAGACATCTGATGGCTGGACCTTTCAAATAGCACTCCTGGTGACGAATTGTAGAACTTGGAAGTCCAATCGATTTGTATCTATGTATTCGAAATTACCGATTACAAAAATGATTTTCGCGATCGGAGGGCATCTTTTCCTTATGTTTTCGTGGATGCTTTCATAAAATGTTATATTATTAATCAAAATCATTTCAGAATTTCGGCTTGAAAATTTGAATCGACAGCGACCGAGCATCTCGAAAAGATCTCGCCATTGATCGAGATTTAACGAGACTGAATTATTTATCGAAACTGATTTATCGAAACTGAAAACAAAGAACACAAAACGATGAAAAAAAACATGAATATTTCCTATTTTAATTAATTAAAGACATTCTTTCACCTATCCAATGCATTGACTAAATGGTTTTATATAAATTAATGCTATTTTTTTCGTAAATAAAACGTAGGCATGATTACAATTGAGAAGTGTAAATGTTTCGTTTGATGGAAGGCGTTATGGTAAGTGTAAAGCGATGCACTAATCACTCGCAATCTACCCTGACATGACCTCCGTTATGGCTTGCATTTATGGCGAGTGAAATGGTAAATGTAAAACAGGCTTTAGACCATAAATTTACTTCAAAAGCTTTAGTCCGTTACATTTCGGATCTTTGACAGTCACACCTTCTGGTATCTCTATATAGATGTCGTGGTCTATCAACCCCTCCAGGTATGCTCCCTTCACATCGCATTGATGTATACAATACCCGTTCTGTACTGCTAAGGCTAATAACATCCGGATCGTCGTTAAGCTTGGGGTAGGCGAGTAAGTGTTGCCATAATTTACTCCCTTCCTTTGCATATATCCGTTGATAACTAGATGACCTTTATATTTCGTGATGTTTCCCTTGCAATCCTTCTTGATTCGGAATATCCATTTCGTGGATAATGGGCTAACGTAATCAGGACCTCTGTCTCTAACCACGTCTCGTGTTCTTCTAGGTTCTGTAATTCTTCCTTGATTGCATCCCTCCATTTCAATTGGCTTTTCCCTTGGGTAGCTTCAGAGTATTTCGATGGCGTGGGCTCGCCTTCTTTCATATTTATCCTTACTTTCGGATTCAGCTTAACCTGTCTGCTTCGCAGCTTGAAGTAGTTCTTCTCTTTTCCTTCTGATTCTTCATATACGGAATCAGCTACAGAATGACCAGATTCCTCTTCGGATATGCTTCAACTTTCATTATCAGGCGTATCACCGACTGTTTCTTCCCTATTGGATAATTCCTCATCCTCTGAAGAACTGGAATCTGACTTGTCCATCTCTCTTTGTAAGCGGATCGAGATCATAGGCTTCACCTTCTTCATTCTGCCCTTTTTTGAGAAGTTCGCTGCCTCGACGGTTCTCGTTGACTTGAACGTTTCTGGTTTCCACTATCTTGTCCTCTTCGACATTGTATATTATATAGCCTCTTGTGGAATTCGAGTACCCGAGAAATATGCCTTGATATACCCTCGAATCGAATTTATTCTTGACTTGTATCTTTGGTTTCTTTAAGTATGCCAAACTTCCAAACTTTTTCATGTGCCTCTCACATGGTGGTACCTTATCTTTATACCAACAAGATAGAGGTATTCTGAAATTGATACTTTGATGGGGCGTCCTGTTTAAAACATAATTTGCGCACTTAATCGCATAGGTGCAAAACTTGATAGGCAAATTCGCATCAATTAGTAGGGTTCTTGCTACTTCTAACAGCGATCTGTTGTATCTTTCTGCAATGCCATTTTGCTGGTTGGTATACGGACGAGTGCTGGAATTTTATCCCTTTTTCCTTCAGAAAGTTTGTCATATTCCGTTCCTTGGTCTGAAAGTATATGCTTGATCTTGCATCCACTCGAACGTTCTGCGTAGGCAACAAATGACTTGATCTTTTCAAATACAGCATCCTTGCTTGCGATTATGTCGACGAAGCTTCGGCGTGTATAATCATCAATGAATGTTAAGATGTATGCCTTCTTTCCATTCGATGTTAGCATTAGACCGCATAAATCCGTATAGATATACTCCAGAGGATGTGAAGATCTTATGTCTCTTATCTTTTTGTAACTGACGTTCGTCATTTTTCCTTTCTTACAACTGTCGCAAAAGATATCTTTTACGTCCTTTGGGATAGCAACTTCCTCTAGTCCTCTTAATGAACCTCTTGATTGAACTATCTTCATCTTCTTAGGATATTTATAATAAATATTTATTATGCTTCAATTCATTGAAGTAACTGTTCGATCTCCTATTGACTGGAATGCATTTCACTTTAGACAAGTTGTTTACTCTTGTACCTATCAGGAAAACTTTATCTGTTGGATCTTTCACAGCATGTTTATTGTTCCTTATATGCTGATCACAACCGCGTACATCGAGTGCTCCTGCTGATATTAAATTGACGGGTATCTTCGGTACGTAGTACGTATCCGTCAGTTTAAGGATTTCATGTCGTCCCTTCAATAGATCGACGTTCAACAGAACATTGCCTTTCCCTAATGCTTGTATTGGTTCTTCTGAAACGCCGTAAATCAAGATTGGCTCTTTGAGTTCCTCAAAAGATTCAAACCATTTCTTGTCGTTGCAAATATTATTGTGCTGGCACTGTCTATGAACCACGTGGACTTGCGCTGAGTTTCTTTCTTGTCCCCATACATGATTACTATTCCTGAAAAATGCTTTTTCACCCTATGCTTTTCTGGAATGTCCTTAGTATCCTTGTCTTCAGATTTTACCTTCTTCTTACAATTTCTTGCTATGTGACCCCTCTTGCCGTAATTATAACATGTTCTAGCTTCCTTCTTGGCTTTATACGTCGCCCTGGGTGGTGTTTCAACTTCAGCTTTGAAGCTCTCACTGGTGCTGGCTTCTTCGGTTCTCATGTTGCTATGTTTCCACTTATACTCTCGCAAAATACTATCTATGACTTTTTCAGAGTTATAGTTGTCTTTCTCATGTGATGACATGATATTTTGGCGCAGGAATCGTATTTCTTCGGAAGTCCTGATAGCAGTAAACAGCTGACCTCATGGTCGGGTATAGATCCACCCTTTGAAGTCATTTCATTCACTTGAAGCTTAACCTTTAGTATATGCTCTGGCAAGTTTGCATCAGTCTGCAGTTTAGTCATCATAAATAAATCTCTCTTGAGATCGGTGACTTTCAAGTGGTCCACAACATTATATTTGGCATCGATTTCCTTTAGCAATTGGTGAGGATTGTCAATTTCCTGAATCAGCATTCATAACTTTTCCTCCAGGGATTCATTAATTCTTCCTACTGCCTTCTGAGCTTTATTGAAGAGTTTGTATTTGATCGGTTGATCCTCCATACTTTTAATGTCATTCAATGGCGTGTTCGCAACGTCCCAAAGTCCATCTCGTTGCAGATGAGTTCGGATATGCATCTTCCATCATGCATAGTTCTCCCCGTCAAACTTAAGGATGACATCCGCCATGTTTCTTAATGACTTTCTTCTTACTTAGAAGTACTGTTCCAATCTTAGGGATGTCCGAAATTTTAAGACTCTATCTTCGTCTAAGCTGACCTTAATTGCTTTAAATCTTTGATATGTCTATAATGTTTTTCGCGTTCAATCTTGTTCTTGGGTCAATAACCTTTCTGTATTAATCTTTGCTGCGCAGTTGGAAGCAAGAGTCTTGAGTCCATAACCCTTCTGTGGTTTGGTGCGCAGTGGAAGGCTTGCTGGATCCCATAACCCTTCTGTGGTTTGGTGCACAGTGGAAGCGTGCTGGGCCCATAACCCTTCTGTGGAGGAGCGCTATGAAAATTATTTTATTATTTAGGATGTTAAGTCGTTCAAGAGGTGTTGACCCATGAATCTAAATAAAATAATTCTTTAAACCTTTACTCCTAATAATTTTCTTTTACCCATGATGAATGAACTTTACATAAGCAACTAGGATATTCAAAAACAAAGCAATACGAATACTTATAAGAAATCTTGTATATTATTTTCTTTTAAAAGTTTACATACATTTACAGCTTAATGTTGGATTTACTTGATCGTCTTTCAAGTTAATTTACATTTAGAAATAAAAGGCTCTTCCAGTCTTGATATGGTTATCGCTCGTCTGTTCTACGTTGTCAAAGTAACTGTAATTAATGTCTTTATAGCTTTAACGCTTTCGTAATTACTTGTTTAACTTTAACACAAGATTCTATCTGGATTCTAACACTGCAAGATTAAATCTTCTCTTTACCCTTCCATGTAAGGATATCGTAATGGGTTACTTACATGACTTAATCTTCTCACTTGTAATATGGCTTCTCCTAGTTTTTAATACGATCATGGTTGACTCTTTCTGATAATCGTAATAAGCTGAATCGTAGAATCTTGATATCGTCGATTTGAAACGTTACTGGATTCCAATTTGCGTCTGTCTTCCACTATTCGGGAATCACACAAATCCTGGTAATATCACTTGATATTCTGCTTTCCAGTAATATGCGTACGGATGTCGATCTTCTGAAATCTTCAATTCTTCATAGAGTTGCAGGAATCTTCTTAAGACATCATATAGTATCGTACGTTGAAGCTGCCATCTCGGTTGCTTCTTTTCGGCTTGAGAATTCGTTGAGTTCTACCGTTACTTGGATTTGTCACCCTGTGCCCCATTGTTGAACAGTGTTGACTTGTGTGCTGTTCATCAACTCACGTTAACTGCTTGTTAAAGATTGTTGGCACAGTTCTTTCTTTCCGTTGCATTTGCAGACAATTGGTTGATTAGTAATGAATTGTCCTTGTTTAAAAAAGGCTTAGAAATATAAACGTATAAATATTTCAAAATTCAAACTACAGAAGCGGAATGTCCAAACGCTACTTTTGAAGGAAGGACTATGGGAGACCGCGAACACGACGATTAGTGGTATTAAATCCATAGAGGATAAGGGCCTAAAGTTAAAACTATTAAGTAAGTCCGAGAAAGCAATCGGGACTATTCTTAGCAGCATAGAAGAAAGATTTAGATGTCTTGTAAAAGAAAGAAATCTCCCTAGTCTATTAATGAGGGAGATTGACACTTAGTTTAATATAAAGGATTGCTTAAGGATATCTGATTTAAAACGCCAGATATACCTAGAAAGTAAACTTCAAGCCGAAGATGACTTTCCTGAAAAATATTTAAGTTTAAAAGTACGATTAAAGGAGCTTGAAGAACTAGGTGGAAGTTTTGACAATGGTGAATTATGTTGGCTAATACTTTCAGGATTGCCAGCGCGTATGATTCATGTGCACAAAACTTACTTCAATTACAAGATAAAGCTAAATTCAATGCAGAGTATGTAATTGGCAGAATCGTCCAAGAATACAGACGGAAAAATCAAAGACTTTCCGATACAGAAAATAAAGTAATCATGTGCAATAAAGCCGAAGTAACTGTAAATAAACTAGCTAGTAGGGAATACAAAAAGAAACTCCGCAAATGTTTTAACTGTGGAAAAGTGGGGCATTTAGCTCGACAATGCAAGTCCAAATCCAAATCCAAGAAATCATCACCAAAAGCAGATGATATGAAAAAAGAATCATTTTCTGGGATCATGGCTTTGAACAGTTGCCTTATGTCATTAACAAAAGGTAAACCTATCAATAGCCCATGGTATCTTGACAGTGCTTCTACAAACAATATTTGTAACCACAAAGCTTGGTTCAACAGTTATAAAAGCTTCGACGCTCCCCTAAAAGTATATGGAGCTTCCTTACTGCCTATTGAAGCCGTAGGTGAAGGGACAGTTAACTTAGAAGTTATGCTACCGAAAGGTAAAACTCAGAAGATTAATTTGTCCAAAACGCACTATGTTCCGGACATGAGCGTTAACCTGATTTCTGGTGGACATGTGGCATCGCTGGGCTGTTTCCAATTCATAAAAGGCAAGGATTATGTCGTCAAGGACAAAAACAAAAGAAATATAATCTTGGGTAAACAGAAAAATAATCTCTTTGAAGTAAAGTGCAAACCTTTCAATGTACAAGCGAAAACCTACTTCAATGAAATCAAGCATTCCAAGTATAAGTTGTGGCATGCGAGCCTTGGACATATTTTAAAAAGAAAAATGAAAGTCATTCTAGACCAAAAATTGCTACGAGGTATAGAGCAAGTAAAATTTCCAAAAGAAGACTGATAGTTTTTGCGAAAGTTGCAAAAGTGGAAAGATGACAAATGTTCATCACACGAGGATGAAAGCCATTAGAGCAAAGGGAATTTTGGAATATATCTATTCTGATGTATGTGGTCCAATAAATATAGAAAATGACTATCAGGCGAAATATATCCTGTGCATAATAGATGAAATATATCCTGTGCAGTAGGAGAAGCTTTGTTTATTTACTTAAAAGTAAGGATCAAGTACCAGAATATATGAAACAATTCATAACTTATATAGAGCGCCAAAGTAAGGCGAAAGTGGTAAACCTTCTCACTGACCAAGGAAAGGAGTATGAGAATAAGGAACTCAACAATTTCCTAAAAGAAAGAGAAATTGTACATAAGACGACATCTGCATACTCTCCACAGCAAAATGGCATTGCAGAGAGGTTTAATCGCAAGTTGATGGAAATGGCTCGAACCATATTGATTGATTCTGACCTTCCGCCAAGATTCTGGACTTATGCAGTAGAATGTTCAAATTATATTCTCAATCAAACACCTCATTTAAAGTTAATAAATACTACTCCAATAGAAAAATGGTTTACGAATGGAGGAGCACCAAATGTACGACATATGAAAACATTCGGAAGTTTGTGCTACCTGAAGAAACCGAAAAACGCAATCAGGAGTAAAATCGACTCTCGAACAGCCAAGGGTATTTTTCTTGAGTATTCTCCACGCACCAGAGGTTACATCAAGATGGAATCTTGATACCAACAAAGTAGAAGAAACGAGGAGCGTATATGTAAATGAGAATCGAAGAGCAAGCGATCTAATAAACAAGCGAAAGATTGATCATGAAGAAGTGAAGAAAAGACTATGGATAATATCTTTTGATTCATTAAATAAAACTCAAGAATCCTCTTCATCAGACGAAGAAGACGAAAAGAATCAAAACATTCTATCCACAAGAAGCTGTGAAACAGACTCTAATGAAGATGAAGAAACAATTACTAATGGAAATAAAACTCATGATGCTGATGTTAGAACGACTAGTTCATGTAATACTGATTCTAGCGAAAATGACACTGAAGATCCTGTGATCGACAAAGGATACATACAACTTAGAAGTAGAAAAGTTACTCGAACACAATGCGTGAAGATACACAAAGATGTTGATATCCAAGAGGCGAAAGATTATGAGGAAGCATTAACCTGTCCGGAAAGGAAAAATTGGCAAGAAGCAATTCAAGCAGAATTAAAAAGCTTAAAACATCATCGCACGTGGGAAGAATCCGAGGTCCCGGATTACATAACACCCATAAGCACAAGGTGGATTTTCAAGTGCAAGAAGAAGTGTGATGGCACAGTCGACAAATTCAAAGCCCGTTTAGTAGTGAACGAATACATGCAGCAGCAAGGTTTGAATTACGAGAAGACGTATGCACCGACGCCAAGTGCTGAAGTAATAAGACTAATGCTGATCTTGTCGTTAAAGCGAAAGTACCGGATTCATCAATGTGATGTTCGAAGCGCCTATCTCAACGAAGACATAGATAGCGACATATATCTGGAAATACCACAAGGTGTAAAAGTGAAAAGCAGAGACTGCAATGGTCGGAAGCTATTACGTTCTTTATATGGTTTAAAGCAAGCCGGGAGAAATTGGTTTGAAACCATGAGAACTAAGCTAATAGGAAAAGGATTTTAAAAGTGATCCATGCGTATTTAGTTACCCAAAAGGATGGTGTCATGAACTATCTGATCATCTACGTCAGTGTTCTCAACCTTTTAGTACTTGCGACCTAATTTTCAATCACAATTCTCATCGCGCCCCCCCCCCAATAATTTTTTAAATCTCTTCAACCAAAAAAAAAATTTAAAAAAAAACCTCCAAACCTATCTATTCAACCAAAAAATTAAAAAAAAAAAAACCCAAACCTAGTTTTTTAATAAGATTTTTTTCTTGATATACTCGCGCCTCCCTTTAGTTTTATCACGCCCCCCTGGGGGGGGGGGGCGCGCCCCACAGGTTGAGAAACGCTGATCTACGTGGATGACATGATCATCATTGGTAAACGAACTCATCATATTCAAGAAATTAAGCAGATTCTGAATAAGATGTTCTCCATTAAGGATCAAGGTAAAATTCATGAATTTCTAGGTATGGAGATAAAATATCAACGAAGCAAAGGTTCAATGATTATATCACAAGAACACTTCATTAAAGATCTGTTAACGAAACATGGAATGGAAAATAGTAAAGCTGTATCCACCC
>JAFIDM010011485.1:13535-40935 GCA_023159025.1 Thereuonema tuberculata | reverse complement strand
AGATTTAATGAATTGGTTAATTTTTTCCGATAACCCATTGGATTCCGTGTGATATCCGGTTGTGTGCAATTTTTTTATGTTTAGAGTTCTGCACAATTCTTTAAATAGGTTGGCCATGAAATTCGTTCCTTGATCAGTTAAAATTGTGCAACATGTGCCAAACTTCAAAATAACACTGTCTACAAATGTTTTGGCAATTGTTTCTGCACATCGATTTTTTAAAGGAATTGCCCAGCCATGACATGTGAGATGATCTATAATCGTTAGAATGACTGTGCTGCCAGGGGGTGCTGTCGGGGATAGAGGACCAATTATAACTAGTGACATACGTTCTATGGGACGTGTAACAGGAGGAAATGTGTTGATTTTATGGCTTACCGATGTCCCTTTGTGAAATTGATAGGTGCTGGGGATAATTGATGCAGAACCCTACTTATACACAGAGTGGCAAGCAATGAAATGAATAAAATGGCTGTAAAATACATAAGCGTTTATTTGGGGTATTTAAAATTTTTCCAGAAAACTATTTACAAAGATGATATCTATTATCTCTTATTTGCTGAGAGATTAACACTTTGACAGCACTGGTTTAAAGTTATCTAGTTCTCTTATCTTCATATAGAGATATTTCCTCTGGTTGCACAAGAGTTTCACTTTCACACAATTTAATATTAAACACTTTGACTTTGTCATCATCATTCAGCCTTTATCAGTCCACTGCTGGACGAAGGCCTCCCCCATACATCTCCATCTTTTACGGTCACCAGCTTTACTTCTCCATCTCTTCCCCGCAAACTTCTCCATCTCATCGTTCCATCTGCCCTTTGGTCTTCCTCTCTTCCTTTGACCTGTGGAGGGTTTCCAAAACGTGGTCAGGCTCGTCCAGTTTTCCCTAGTCTTTCTGGCCAGGTGTCCTGCCCACCTCCACTTTGACTTCTTTAGACATATAACTGCGTCCTGTATCTTGGTCTGTTGTCTGATCCATGTGTTTTTCTTCATATCTCTCAATGTTAAATTTAACATGTTTCTTTCCATACGTCTCTGAGAAACCCTAATCTTATTTTCTTGGCTTTTAGTCGTTGTCCATGTTTCTCCGGCATATGTTAATACAGGTAGGACACACTGGTTGTAGGCTTGTCTTGACTTTGTATTAACTAATATATTTTCTCTGTTAATTATATATTTGCACTTCACTATTACACTATAGCTTATTTTGATTTAAACTAATTAAATCACACAGGTAACTATTTTACTAGTAATAACCTTTCCACTTGTATGCACTTGGAAATTTACTAGGAATAACATTTTCACTTGTATGCACTTGTAAATAATCACAACACTTATGTTCTATTGTAATTCACTTGTATCACTTATAATCAAAAAGCAATACATCCTAATACAAATATGATATTCTGGTTTTAAACACCTTATGCGAAATTGAATTATATTTCCAATATGATAAGTCACAATTCGCACGTCCCTTATTAGGCTTCACTTCTTTCTTCTATTTATCAGGTATTTTGGTCCCGTCCAAAATAAAGTAAATAAAGAGTTCACTACTTACAAATTGAAGGCGCTTGAAGACTTCACCTTTGAAGTTCTCAGCATGGCTTCGTTGTAACCACTTCACTTTGTAGATTACAGTTGCATAATTCTGAAGCACATTTAATTCTTGAATCAATGAGTCGGATATGGCGGGTCGCTCACTCGTCATATGATGTCTCGTTCCCACAATACCTCGGGAAGATAATATTGGTCTTCTGATTTAAACTTTAATTCACGTAAGTTCGTTTCTTCTTACAGTGAACGTAAATAAATAATCTAAGTTCGCACAATAATCATTGACTCTCCTTGTCCTCAATATTCTCTTGAACTGAAGTAATAATGAGTTGAACTAAATATTTCCTTCTATAGTTCAAATGGCTAATTTTATTAGCGACTATTTAACTTTTCGATTAGATTATGAAAAGGTATTTATTACCTTCAAATAAACAGTTACTGAGTTCAATTATTCGCTTACTTGGAGAATAATTCTACTTAGGCAGTTCTTGGGATGGAGCGTTCCACTTCGATGAAAGGGTTCACGTTTTCACGAGCAACGTTATTCAAAAGTTCCTTCGTACGAAATAATTTCTAGTGTTTTAAACACTTCTCTAGTTCGTGTCTTCTTAAACCAAACTTATTCCAGTCCAGGAATTCAGGTTCATTTCTAATTCACGCCGTAATAGCTTCTATCGGAATTTCGTATTCCTATTCCCTTTCCATTAAATTTGACTTCTAATAGCCTTACTTTCGATAGAACTCATTTCGCTTGAGTTCTGAGTTCATACTGACCAATATCCTTAATCAATGGTTCGATCCATTTTGGACTAACCTCTAACGGCTTAGGAATCCAAGTGTTCCTAATTGAACACACTATCTCGTGTGTCCTTCAGCATACAACCTCGCTCGCCATCACCAACTGTTCTAACTGACAGTCTTACTCTTCTGACGTCACATTCACTTCTCCTTATACACGCCAAAATTTGAATATTTACATCTCCTATGGATCACTTCCATTTCAAAATAAAAAAAAAAATTCTTTCGAGCAATTTTCACATGCATATTATTTAAACAACTTTAACTTAAAATAATTAAATTATTTTATTTTAATAATTTAATATACCACAGCAATAAGTATCACAGTGTTTGGTATAATTTATGATATCATTACGCATGTGTTTCCACCAGTAGTGTCTGCTAATATTTCTATAGCATTTTACCCACCCCAGCGGCGGTGCTAGGAGGGTGCGAGAACTTAGGCAAGATGAATTTTGTGGGGCCCTTGACGTTAGTCATACTGGGTTTGAAACACATAAATATATAGATTTTTAAAGAAATATCATATTCATTAACTGAATGTAATTTCTTAATTTTGAAATATTAAAAATGCATTTATTTTCATCCATAAACCTCTTTCTTCTAAACAGGTGCGAGGCCTTGGGCGGTCGCCCCGTTCGCCACCCCCTAGTGCCAGCCCTGCCCACCCAAGGTGGCATGGAATTTGACTAGGAAAAATGGTTGCATTGATCTGGGAACCACAATTTTATCATTATCTTTACCTTTGATTCTAAGTAAACCATCCATACCTACAATATATTGTTGTGGGGGTTTGTTCCCAATTCAATCTGATGAATTATGCTCTGTATGTCAGTATCATTTGCTTGTGCTACTTGTGATCATATGTCAATACTGATCCTCTTGCTTATATTATAGACTCTGGATAAACAATCGGCTAAAATGTTTTTATCCCCACGAATGTAATGTGGTGTGATATTGTACTGTTGTAGTTGTAGGCTCCATTTGAGTAATCTGTTATTCTTGGAACTAAGTGAATTTACAAACTCTAATGGTTTAAGGTTGGACTGCAGTATAATTTTCCTGTCATAAATTAGTACATGGGTCTTTCTTAAAAAATACAATATTGCAAGTGCTTTCTTTTCAATGGTTGAGTAATTTTTTTCAGCTTGATAAAGTTTTCTAGAGATATACATAATGGGTCTCAAATGACCATTTATGTTTTGGAACAAAATGCCACCAATACAAGAGTCTGACGCATCACATGACAATTTGAATTCCTTATCAAAGTTTGGGTGTGCAAGGCATTCGTGATGCACTAAAGTGCTTTTAATTTGTTCAAATGCTCTTTGATGAACTTCATTCCAAACGATTTTTTTTCCTTTTTCTGTTAATTTTATATAGAGTGATATAGAGATGCTAGTTCGTTGCATCTTCGTATGAAACTACGATAAAAACCAATAGCACCTAAGAACCTTCTGACAGCCCTCAAATTTTTGGGAGGTGGCATGTCATTTATGGAACTGACGTTATCTAAGATTGGAGTCACTCCCTCACTTAATATGTTATGCCCTAAATAGTGTATTTGCTTCTGAAAAAATTTGCATTTGCTCGGTTTTAATGCAAGATTCACTTTTCTGAGTCTGTCTAACACTATCCTAAGATGCTCAACATGATCTTTCTCACTTTCTGAAAAAACCAAAATGTTGTCCTGTCGCAATGAATTGTGTTGGTGGCTGTTCTGCAGTCTCTATGTGCTCTCCAGCACGGAGTGGATGCATGTGGCCTACCAAAGTAGTCTGGTATTCATCCGTGAAATTTTGTTGGGGATCGTGAATGTATTTCAGGATGCGCCTAAATGGTGTCATACTTCGGAAAAACCAAGCCGAGGAGAGAGAGAGTGAGTTCTAGATTACTTACATTTTAAAGGAGAAAAAAAAAAAAAAAAAAACTTTCCACCCCAAAAAAAGGGATTTGATTGGAGGTTTCGGGGTTTGCAACCAGCACCAGCGGAGAGGGGGGGGGTGAGCGTGGTATATGGCAAAAGGTCAGGTAGCCAAAGGGGTAATTAGTGAGGAATGTGTTCGGGGAAGGGATTGACGAACAGGGGTTAGTGACCGAGAAGGAGTTTGTCCCTGAAATAGTTTGTGAAGGGGGGAAAAATAAGTTTATATTAAAATTATCAATTTAGATATAGTAGGGAATATGTCAGAGCAGTGCACACAATTAAATAAAGATGATAGAATTAACAAAACTGCGTTTTTGAAAATGTGACATTTGTCACACTTTTTAAAAATTGTCCAAGTTTGGAGCAAAAAATTGCCAGGAAGCACTTTAAATCCAGGCTTTCTTTTACTATTTCTGAAAACACTTTCAATCACAGTTCTTGTATAAAACTTACATTCATGTGGTTTCAAGCCCTTTTCATTTTTATAGACCTTTAAAAACAGCAAAATTCCTCATTCCGATAGCAAACTTTAAGGTTTTTAAAGTCCAACTTATCAACGACATATCTTACATTTAGAAACAATTTCTGAAAGGCCAGGATCTCTGCTTTAAGACAGTGCAAACCAGAACTTTCTATCTTATATAGAAACCCCCCAGCAGCATTCTTCAATACCATTGCAAACCCTTATTTTTGCTTGTCGCACTGAAGAAAAATGAGCCTAAATCAAAGATGGTGGCAGATAGCCTAAAAATAAAACAAAAATACTTTTGAGCAAGTTATTAGTAAGGGCACATGGGTGAAAATATAAAAAATTAACAAGATGGTCAAGCAACCATTTAATTAAAATTGGCTGATTTCATATGGAATGACCCCTCTACAAAAGTACCAATAAAATGATTTAATTCTACCATTCAGGTGTTGTATACTTAAAAGTTATTTTATAGAAGCCTACGATAGACGACGCAGCTACTTTTGCGCCATTAAAACCCAAACAACAACAAAAACAAAAGCGTACGATAAAATGGCGCTTTTTCACGTGTGTTTCGTATCCCAGCACTGTTAGGCCTACTCTGATCATTTAGAAAGATAACTGGATAGAACACTGTTTAGATCGATCGATCTAACACTCAATAAACGCTAAATATTACGGCTCCTGGTTTTAGAAGAAGTCCGTACACAATCTAAGAAAGAAAACATTTGGGCATTGAACTTCTGAACCCAAAGAAGCCACTTACTTACTTATTTAAAGTGGATGTAAATAACTCTCGAACTTAAAAACTAGGTACTACGGAAAGATTAGAAACTATTAGCACTTCAAAGTAAGATCACATTTTAATCTGAATATCGCTTAATAGTGACTTACGTTCCAGGAGCTGGATCTTCGCTAAGTTTCGGTTTTCGATTCTCCCGATGAGAAATAAGGAACAAAAAAAATTCCTCAAACATCCGGCCAATCACATGCTTTACATTATTTGACGTAGCACGACACTGGACCAATGAAATAGCTCCTCATGGCAAAAGTTAACGTGCGTGGTACGAATAAAAATAAGCAGAAAAACGCGCACATTTAAAGGATTCACTGAACTATTTAAATGAATCCTTTAAATGTGTGCGTTTTTATGCTTATTTTTATTGTTAAATAGCCCTTTCCTTCGACTTTTATTTTATTGAGTCCCGTAGTTTTGTGAAAAGATTAAAAATAATAAATAAATAAATAAATAAATAAATAAATAAATAAGGCATGAATTGGAAAATCTAACAAAGAACATTTTTATATTACCGACAGTTCCCATATTTCAATGTTATTTTTAAAAGATAAAGAACAAATAATAAGCCTTTTTAGAAAAGTTGCTTATAGTATCTACCCCTCCCAAAATATTGTTTGTTTTAATAATTTAAAAAAATACATTTTAGAAAATATAAATTTAAAAAAATATTAAAAAGCAGAGCTGCGAAGGAAATAAAAAATGATTAATTATAATAGTTCTGTTTTTAGCGGCCCCTACATTATAGCTTGCCTGTAAGACATAGGGGACCGCTCCTGCTTTCATGCTTGCTGGTGTCACATTATTATGTAGTGGCCAAACGGTGTGAGATATTAGAGTTAAACCTTCACCATTGTGTTCAGCATCAAAAAGTAGGTGACCTCATCCAAAACATCAGACCTCTTGGACCACTCCCTGACCGGAAGTAGGGTAGTCAAAAGTGGTCGCGTCTGATAAAATTTTGTTTATAAAATTGTGCATATTATGGGGCCGCTTTGCTTTTGACACTGTCTAAAAGCATTAATTATCTTGTTTATTTCAGGAAAATGTTTTTTTTTAGTTCTCCTCGTGTGTATTTATATAAGTACCGGTATTTACAAAAACGTCATAGCCCGGTGGGCTTTAAAAAAAGAGACTTATGATTCAAGTTTATTATGAGTTTAAATCCTGGATTGCCCATTGATAAAGTTTTAATTTAGAGGTTAGGCTAAACAAAATTAGGAAAAGTAACAAACTTGAATCATATAGTGCGCACATATAAACATCCTGAATCAACAGAATAAATACTTCATATTGGATGTAGAGGTCTCTAAATGCAATTGGCTACTTTTCCAATTGGGATCTGGAAAAGGTAACTTACAATTGGAGATTTGAGGGCTAGCAGTCTAGCGAAAATAGAATTAAACTATCGAATGACCGTTTGGTTTGTGCATTTTGGCGGTAGGTGTCTGCTTGGTGAATTTTTAATTTCGAAAATTAGGTTCTTGCATTACTATAATCTTGGTGTACATGTTTAATTAGGTGTGCATGTAGTTCAAGGAAGAGTTAGCATTTTTACTTTAAAAAAATAAATATTTAGTTAAAGATTTTTGAAAAAGATTTTAATTTTTATGTTTATAATAAGGAGAAATGGTGGCTAAATTTATTAGATCCAAAATAAAATAAATATAAAATTATGTAGATTTACTTTGTCTTTCATAAAAAAAAGAAGAGATGTTGAAGAGCAATTAAAGTAAAAAACAAAAATTGTTTATGCATATAAATTGAGTTTTCTTTAGACTTGTGAATTGAAATTTGAAACACTAATAATTTTAAGTTGATTTACTACTGTTTGTTAGTTATAAATATTTAATAAAAAAAATTTAATACAAAGCCAACGCACATATTTACAAAAAATTCAAGATAATAATTTTTTTTTTTTTTTTTTAAACATAATTACCGCACGTTAAATTTTATTTTATTATGTATAGCCGTTCATTTATTTCCAGTCTTTACTACATTTTTCAACCAATAATAATCAAGAATCATGGACAATAGCAATGGTTGGTTCCAAGTTCCACACATCCCTCGACACAAGCAAATAATTGACCTGATCCTATCTGAATACTTAATGAACCTCTCGGCCTATAAAGACTGGAAATTAGTTTTTGTATTTTGTAGTTTGTATTAGTCGATCTGAGGATGTTAGCTGATACGCTAACGAAATGTTCATCATCAAATGTAAGCTTTAATGCTTTTTATTATCTTGTATTTTTTGTAAATATGTGCGTTGGCTTTGTATTTTTTAAATAAATAATGTATGTATGTTGGATTTAATACTAGTTTTTGGCAACTTAAAATGTAATTTTTTAAATTGACTCGAAATTTCATTTTCTGAAGAGATAATGCAAAATTCAATTAATATGAATACTGAATTATTGATTAACATATTTAGAATTTAAAATGATAATTACTCTATAAGAAAATTTAAAAAAAATTGTATTAATTACATAAAACATTTAAATTACATAATATTCGATGGTTCTGAATAAAAAAAAGAAATATCTTTTATTAAATCGAAATTTGTGGATTGAAAAATTAATTTTAGAAGTATTTCATACTTTGGAGGAACTAAGTTTTAATAAAAAAATAAAGTCATATTGTAAAAAAAAATAAACTTCTGCAGAATAAAACTAGAGCTTACGTTAGAGGAATACTATTAAATGAAATTGTTCAGTTAAAGAATTAGTTTATTAATATTTAGCATTTATTATTGAAAATAATTTATTGGATTTAATTCATATCTACAAAAAAACATGAAAAGAATATATATAAAAAGAATATATAATTTTATAATTTAGGTAGCACTTTACAACAGGGAGTCTAACTGTATGCAAAGGCAAAGTTATTTCTAAATGGTTTTGCAGGATCTTTTACTAGAAAAACTATTCCTCATCTGGCTAACTGCGATCTTGGGCTAACTGTATGCAAAGGCAAAGTTATTTCAAAATGGTTTCGCCTGATCTTTTATTAGAAAAACTAACCCTCATCTGGCTAACTGTGATCTTGAGATAATAGTATGCTCAAATTGCGACTCGCTCGGCACCCTCCTAGCCTATAACAGGTAGCCTATAAGAGGTGCCTGCGGCGAAGGTAACCGTAACTCTTTGACCTTCATGCTTTGTGGATGAATTGTGGATATATAAAAGGATAAGGATGAAGAAACACCACTGTTTGTTAATACAGTAAAACTCGCTTAAGATGCTTTCCCGTTTAAAACGCTGTTTTCCGTCTGTCCTTGGACATTTCCTTTACTAGTCAATGTAAAATCCACCTATTAAAGATGCTTTGTTCTGCTCTGTATTTTCGGATAAGACGCTCTTCTCTCTTTTCCCCTCCTTCAACCGTCGTTTCTTTGTTACTTTGTTTCTTCCGAACTTAAATTGTAGAGTCATGTTGTCACAAAGATGAAGGAGTGATGGCACTAGTTTTGTTGACTCATTCCTATATCGGGTGAATGTATCGAATGGTTTAGTTCATTGGGGAGTGTATCAGTGATTTCGTTGTGGCCAGTGCTGGAAGAAAACGTAAAGCTTTATCGATTTCGGACAAGCATTTTGTACATTTTGAAAAAGTACGATAAAGGATATGCACCTTGTCATAGATTAGATACATAAAACTAGTCTTTACTTGACAAAAACTTAAAGAGTATGTTTGAAATCAGTTGCTAACCAATTTGATTCCATAACAGTCATAACAAATAGCATTGGCAATACTTACTATTACTATAAAGATAAACACTCTTAATTATTTCATCATAATTGTTTCATGACATTTTCCTACCCTTTAGTTATTTCAACACATAGTCTTTAAATAGTTCATCACATCCCCCCCCTTTAGTTATTTCGAAACACAGTCTTTTAAATGGCTCGGCATCTTTCGGGCACGTATAGGTCTTTGTGAGATTTCTGAGGCTTTCTCTGAGTTACGGACCAAGGATGAATCTTCTGCTAAACTGGGCATCAGAGATGACTGAGATCAGAGATTCACGACCATCTCCTAAACGAACAAGAGCATGATTTTGGTTGGCTTCTATTAAATCCACCTCATCTACTAAAGAGTCGTATTTCGATTGTTTATTTTGACTCCGCATAAGGATTTTTCCTGGGGTCAAAAGCCAGGATTGAAGAGATGTACCATTAAGAGATCTTCTAGTGTTTTTAAAACATTCTTTTGCGAGGAGTCTCATTTGTTGCAGTACATAGGAGTGAACGGATACAATGTAAAATATTTTGAAGTACGTTTTCCTTTGAGTTATATTAAGCCCTCTAGATCTGATAGCAAGAGTTATGGTTTTCCAAATGATACCGTTGTAACGTTCTACTTGCCCATTACCCCGTGGGTTATATGGTGTTTTATGACTAATTGCAATTCGAAGGGAATGTAAGAAATTCCTAATTTCTTCTGATATAAAAGATGTGCCACAGTCTAAATGTATATACGCTGGAATTCCAAATTCAGTGAATAATTGATATAATTTGTTGATGACAGTTGTAGAAGACATATCTCTACAGGGGAATGCAAACGGAAATCGAGAATATTCATCAATAACCACGAGTAAATAGCAATTACCAGATGCTGAAGGTAGTGGTCCCTTAAAGTCTATGTTTAAACGTTCAAAAGGAGAGGTAGCCTTAATAAGCTTTCCACTAAATTTGGTAAAACGAGGTTTTAATTCACACCAGACGTGACAATCATTAATTACTTTCCTGACTTCATCAAAAGAATAAGGCAAATTTTTCCTATCATGATATAACGGAGTAACACCGGGATGACATAAGACAGTATGTAGTGATTTTAAAGATATGTTGTTGGTGGTTGATGAACAGATTCCCGAGAGCGCATCCGCTGCTGCGTTGTCTTTGCCTGGTCTACTGGGCCGTCTCTACCATTAGACTGGACTAGGCGGCCGCCTATGGCGGCAAGATTTTAGGGCGGCCGAAGGACGGAAAAAATTAGTTTTATAGATATATATATCAAACAGCGAAATTATTAATTATTAAACAAAGAATTCTGGAAAGAGCCGCGTGCTCTATCTCGCGATCATATCGCGACTCGATACATCCCTCCCTCTTGTGCCCTGTGCAGAAGGCCTTGTGCAGAAGGACATTTTTGTAAGTAATTATTCCATAAATCTCTCTAATTCTCTTTCTTGTGTACATAATTATTAAACTTACACTCACCTCCTCAACTCAAAAGAAATAAATACGATATTCATGTAGAATGGCGAATTTTCGGAATTTATTTCGTTAATTCCTTTTACTAGCCTAATGACTCAAAAACTGTGGAAACAAAGGATGTGCATGAATACAAAACAAAGTAAAGGAACAAATGTATGATATAGATTGAAATAATAAATACAAAGCCAATACATCAAAGGAAGACATTATCGTTTGAACAATATACATGACTAAATACTAAAAATTGTTGATAACAAATGATAAGTAGGAATATAAAAACAAAGGAAATAAATTTACAAGTAAATAAATCACAAGGTAATAATGAAAAAACTCAACATAAAGCCAATTCATCAAACGAAGCATAATTGTCTGAACAATCAAAATTTGATAAATACCCAATTAAAGAAATAAATCTATTATCTAATTTTGCTCCATCACTGCGGTTTAGATTCCTCCCTCTAGTGTTTCGAATGATAATGCTTTCAACAATTTTCCGGGTTTTGGATTCCTTTTCTGTGTGCAGAATATTCACTATTGAGCTAATCCGGTGGCCGAACTTTATAGAATGTTCCGCTAATTCTGAAATGTCAGTTTTTTTGTTTCTGATGTAACCCGCGTGTTCTCGAACACGTTCATGGATTGTTCTTTTTGTCTCACCCACATAAAAATTGGGGCAAGAACCACAATTTATTCTATATACTAAACCCATTTGATTTTCCTTGACAATCTGATTAAACTTTTCACACAATATGTTCTTCAATTTGTTATTATAAGAAAAACCTAATTCAATACCATATTTATTACAGATTCTTATTAACTCTATACTGTTGCTGTTTGAATATGGTATCATGATCCTATTGGACTTATGTTCACATACCTCTCTTATATTAAATTTATTGTAATTCCTTATCGAACTGTCAATAAAGGAATCACTGTAACCGTTCTTCCTCAAAACATTTCTCATGTCAGTCATGCTATTATTAAAGTCTTCTTGAGAATTCGTTGTCACATCAATTCTCCTAATGTAATTTTCAATAATATTTCTTTTAATTTGTTTACTATGGCCCGAATTGTTTCGCAGGTTATTTTCAAGTGTCGGTTGTATTGAGTGGTGTCAATAAGGAAGGGTAAAGGGGGAAAAGGAGGGGGCGGCATTTGAAAGGGAGAGGGCGGCATTTTTCAGTTCTTGGTTTAGATGGCAGAACATCTAGAAACGGCTCTGATGGTGTAGATGATATCGTAATAGTATTCCGATAATTCCAAATGCCATCGTAAAATTTTTTCATTTTCAATTTTATTCTTAAGTTTGGCATTGAAAATGAATGATATTGATTGCTGATCTGTAATTAATTTGAAAAAACGACCAAGCAAAAAGTGTCGCCATCTTCTCAATGATTCCACAATTGCATGCGCCTCCTTTTCTATAGCAGAATGATTTTTCTCTGATTTCGTCAGTGTCCTGGAAAAAAAAGCAACCGGACGTCCTTGTTGGCTAAGTGTTACACCTATAGCATTCTTAGATGCATCCGTTTCTACTGAGAAAGTCAAAGACTCATCGATACATTCAACAGCAGAATTGGCTATAATTTGCTTAATATCCACGAATGCATTTACAGCTTGTTCATTTAGTGGAAAAGAAACACATTGTTTTAAATGCATTTTATCTTTTGGCTCATCTCTACTGGCCAGCGCAGTGCTTGATGGCAGAAATCAAATCTTTTTCCCCTGCTTCAACCGTCGTTTCTTAGTTACTTTGTTTCGTCCGACCTTAAATTGTAGTCATGTTGTCACAAAGATGAAGGAGTGATGGCACTAGTTTTGTTGACTCATTCCTATATCGGGTGAATGTATCGAATGGTTTAGTTCGTTGGGGAGTGTATCAGTGATTTCGTTATGGCCAGTGCTAGTAGTAAAACTGGAATAAAACGTAAAGCTTTATCGATTTCGGACAAGCATCTTGAACATTTTGAAAAAGTACGATAAAGGATATGCAGCTAACAAAAAACTCGTGACCAGCAGCACTCGAACTTTGGATTAAATGATCGCTGATGCAACGATTGTGGAGAATGCGAAAGAGGAGGATGACGACGAACTGGCGCCGACACCTACAGTTACTTCAGGCTTGCAATACTTAGGTTAATTTCAGTATGTATTATAATTATTACTTTACATTGTAGGTACTTTGTGTAGTTTCTGGATGATGAGCAATACAATTTTTTTTATTTTTTTAAGCATTTAGAGTTTGTTTTTGTTTTTTTCCAATTTACCTTTAAACAGCGTTTCACATCGATCCGAAAATCGGATGGTCGGGTCCACGAATAGGACGTATTCTCTTTCTCATGACGATGAAACTATCTCCCACGTCGTCTATACGACATGTAACATTCAAATCGTTCATATAGATGACGTTTAGTGGCCATGTGAAAGAGAATATGTCCGATTCGTGGATCCGACCATCCGATTTTCCGATCCATCTAAAACGCCTTTAAGACGCTTTCCCACTTAAGACGCTCTTTCAAGCTGGTCCCTTGAACAGCGTCTTAAGCGAGTTTTACTGTATTTGTAAATTAGAAGAGCTCATACTAAGTTAATTATTTCCCACCCCCCACTATTTTATGACAGGTGAGCCATCGTAACATTAACGAAATTAAACATCGAACGTTTAATTATGTTTACAATAAGTTCTTTTTTACTACAAGCTGTTTAAAATTATGTTAAAAATGTCTCTTATATGCGTAGATTTTACGAACAGAAGACAGGAAATTATCTCCCTCAGGCAATGTAACCTAATGCTAAGAAAAAGAGAAATTACCTTCTTAATTTTAATATAAATTTCACGGCAATCCATTATTTTTAATTTCGTACCATATCTTGATTGTGTTTTGAGAAAAATCAAAATTAGGATAATTTCTAACAATTTTTCAATAATTTTCGTTATTTTTACTTGTAATATTTCTCTTAGCAAAACCAGTTTCTCAGTTTCAAATAATATCTTAAAAGCGCTAAAAATAAAGTCTTCATCGACTCCCAAAGACGCTTAACCGTAATGCTTCAAACATCCGCCGCCACCAAAGAGTTCCAAATAAATGTATGAATTTCTGAAAAATTACAAAACCAAACCAGGATTTTACAACGATTTTATTCCCATCATGTATTAAGGAATCACTTTCTTACAAAAAAAAAAAAAAAAAAAAAAAAAATTAGCCCTAATTCCACAAGTGAGATTTCATAAAAAACTATCCAATGTTTCAATATAAATTACAAAGGATTTTGAAATCACGGGCGGAGGAATTTCAGGTTTTACGTCGACCATCTGCTCCCAAAACAAAGAAAGACTCGTTCTTAGTAACGTAAGACCTGTTGTTCTATCTTTCTTCGTAAGATTATTTAACTCCATTACTTTAGATAAAATGGGACTCTTTATTTTAATAATAGGGGGACGTTTATTGTTTTGATAAAACATTGTAATTTAGTTTATCATTCACTCAGATATACAGTTTTATATTTTCAAATAACCCATCTGCTGTTCTTCAATTGTATCATCAATTAATTTAGAGTGCAGAGTTTATTGCGCTTCTGAACTGTTGAGTAAGAGATACAACGAAATTAAGAAGACTACTCGAAATCATTAGTCAGCTAAACTATTGACATGTCGTCGAAAAATATTGTAAAATCATTTAAATGTGACTTTTGTGAAAAAACCTTTTCTGATGGAAGCAATTTAAGAACCCACATTAGAGTACACACAGGTGCAAAGCCATTTAAATGTGAATTTTGTGAAAAAAGCTTTTCTCAAGCAGGCAATTTAAGAACCCACATCAGATCACATAAAGGTGAAAAACCATTTAAATGTGAATTTTGTGAAAAAAGCTTTTCTCAAGCAAGCAGTTTAACAATTCACATTAGACCACATATAGGTAAAAGCCATTTAAATGTGAGTTTTGTGAAAAAAGCTTTTCTGTCTCAAGCAGGTTAAAAAACCACATTAGATCACATACAGGTGAAAAGCCATTTAAATGTGAGTTTTGTGAAAAAAGCTTTTCTGATGCAAGCAGTTTAACAAAACACACTAGATCACATACAGGTGAAAAGCCATTTAAATGTGAGTTTTGTGAAAAAAGCTTTTCTCAAGCAAGCAATTTAACAAGCCACATTAGATCACATACAGGTGCAAAGCCATTTAAATGTGAGTTTTGTGAAAAAAGCTTTTCTGATGCAAGCAATTTAAGAACCCACATTAGATCACATACAGGTGAAAAGCCATTCAAATGTGAGTTTTGTGTAAAAAGCTTTTCTCATGCAAGCAATTTAACAAAACACATTAGATCACATACGGGTGAAAAGCTTTAAAACTCCACATCAGATCACACACAGAAGACAAAACATTTAAATGCAAATTTTGTGGAAATACTTTTTTCCAAGCAAACAGTTTTAAGTGTTCATATTAGATCACATAAGGTGAAAAGTCATTAAATGTGAATTTTGCAATAAACACTTTTCTCATGGATGTAATTTGAGAACTCACATCAGACAACATTTAGGTGATTATATTGTATTTATTATTTCTTGGAAGAAAGTATCAGAATCATAAGAATAAAAGCTAGTTAATGTTAGTTTTGCAAAAAAACGTTTTTATCTTCATTCTGTTTTCACATGAGATCCCATTCATATAGAAAACAATTAGCATTTGAATTCAATGAAGAAACACTTTTCACATAAATGTAAATATTCTGTTATATTAGAAAGATAAAAAGCTTTTTCAGTTGGATGTTTATAAAAGAACTATTGAGAAAATAACTGATGTAGTTGTATAGATATTGTGATCATATTAGATCATACATAGCAGTTGAAATAAAAATCTAAATTTGGTAAAAAATAAATAGGGGTTGGGGCAGGAAGTGTCAAAAACAAGTAAATTAACTTGTAAAGTTGGATCATGTATAGATGAAGAAGCTTTTTAAGCTTAAAATTTACTAAGAAATATAGTTTCACTGATTCCCCTTTAGATATTATAATGAAATGCAGTTGTATTAAAAAAATTAGGAAAAGAATTGTTTTAATCAGGCATTTAACTAGGTTATGTACGTCACATAAATGTATATTTTTTTATTCAAAAGGATTGTTTCTGTGTTTGGACATAGTATTTTAAGTGATTTAGAAGTTGTTTTTCATTTACATAATGAATAGGGAAGTTCTTAGAAATAATTCATTACAAAAAGAAAACATCAGTAATCTTGTCTTTCTAATTCATTTAATTTAAGACTTTCTTTAAAAATGAGTATATGTTTTTATGAAATAAGTAAAAATATAACTTTAATTTAAATGATTTTTAATGATTTAAAAAAAAAAAAAAACTTGGTGATTTCTTAATCAATGTTTAGTGGCTGTGTCTTTAGACTATTGTCTAAAATTTCGGGAATTTGATGTTTTACAGTATTAATAGAAATAGAATCTAAGAGAAGTATTATACTTCCCTTCAAATGTTTGTGTGTGTGTGCTTTTTATTGTAAGTGTTAAACACTAACATTCCTGAAATTTGCCTTTTTTTCTTTTGTTTTGATAACACTGGGCTACAATTTTTTTTTTTTTTTTTTTTTGCCTAGGTACTGATTTTTTAACTATATTTGGGGCTCTGAATCTAAAAATGAAATCAGTTTTTCTGTAACAGCTGTACTTTTTTACATGCAGCATACCTTACGAATAATTGTTTGAACTATTGATATATATAAGGTATTGATACTTAAATAAATTCATAAATAAACTATTTAAGTGCTGTTTCCTCTTTGTTTCTGCAATCGTATATCTTCTTTTTACAACAGACTATCAGCTTATTTTATATTGTTTTTTTATGAGCGAAATTCATAAAGTAATATAAAACCTCTTTAAGTATGGTGTGGCAAAACTGTAACTCATTTCAATCCCATTGCTTCTTAGAGCAACTCCTAAAATGCCCTTATCGTTTTCATCTGTGCTGCTATCTGTTGGTATCTGATTCCACTCAATCCAATAACTTCCAGAAAAATCCGCTAGATGATTGGTGTCTATTTATTTGAAATGCGTCCTTCTACACATTGGCAACAAATACGGCTCAATACCAATTGCTCATTCAACGCAAATGAAGGAAGAATATGATGCGATAGCTTTGGTCATGGAGAAGATAAAATATCACGAACATCAATGGGTAATTTGTGTGGACTTAAAGATGGTAAACTTTCTCCTTGGACAGCAACCTGACAACACTAAATATCCTTGTTTCCTCTATCTCTGGGATAGCAGGGACCAAACAAAAAAAAACACTAGATAAAAAAGAAGTGGTCTAAGAGAAAAAACATGGCTGATGGTAAAAATAATATCATTAACGAGCCTCTAGTTGGAAGAGAGAAAATCATATTTCCCCCACTGCCTATCAAGCTAGGCCTAATGAAGTAGTTTGCAAATGCTCTTTATAAGAATGGATCATGCTTTGCTTACATAGGAAGAAAAATGCCCCAGATAAGTACAGAAAAACTGAAAGCTGGAATTTTCCATGGCCCACAAATAAGACAGTTTATAAAAGATCCGGCTTTTGTGGAGTCCATGAATGAGGCTGAGCAGAAAGCATGGATGTCATTTGTTGAGGTTGTCAGAAATTTCCTGCGCAACCGCAAAGCTTAAAACTATGTTGAGCTAGTAAACGAGATGCTCAACAACTTCAGAAACCTTGGATGTAGTATGAGCTTAAAAAGTTCACTATCTACGCAGCCACTTGGACCATTTTCCTGAAAATTTAGACGATACAAGTGAAGATTAGGTGAAAGATTTCACCAGGAAATAAAAACTAAGGAGGACCGCTACCAAGGAAGATGGGATACCCACAAGATGGCAGATTACTACTGGAACCTCAAAAGAGACTGTTCAAACAAATCAAGAATGTCACACAAACGAAGTTTCCGAAGACTGACTTTTCTTTGATCAGTGAATTTTCTTTTCTTCAAAACTATGTGTAACTGTAGTTAATAAAGTGCTACTGTAATTTCTTATATGATTTTCATTACTATAAAGTGGTCTAGGAAATATATAAAGACTTTATATTTCTTAATTATAAATCGACACACACGCACACACATTCACATGTTAAAGTAGCATAAGGTAAGTCACGACAGTTTTATATCTCAGAAACTAGAGCTGCTAACGAAAAACTAATGCCATATTTGGATACAATTGAGGTAATTATAGTTAAAATCAACTCCCGGCACCAAAACCACTGTTGGCCTTGTAATTAATTTACATAGTTTGTTAATCTTTTCAATTCGAATCATTTCAAAGCTCGCACAGAGTGGTATAATTTGAACTGTTTGAATTCATTCTTTTAGTTCTTTTTCTTTGGGAATTTTGTCATTTTCATTTGTGAAATTTGTATTAAGGATCTTCATGGGAAATTTGTTAGATCATCTCTTGTTAATAAATAGTCCTGAATCTTGTGCTCATATAAATCAACAAGTTCAAGAATGTGGGAGAAGTAAACATAGACATGTATAAACAATTGTTTTTAGGTATTTTTTAATAATTCAGAAACATTCCCATACATTGTAATGGAAGGTATTATGATGGTCTCAACCATTTAACCAAAAAAGAAAAAGATTCCAAATGCTAGAGTGCAATGGAAGGGTGGGGAATTACAACCCCTACCAAACTCCTCCTTGAAACATCAACACTTCCCAGTTACAAAATGTAAAGGGAAATAACATCAATAAATCTACAAACACATTTTTCAGTTCAAATCTCAACGATTTTATTATTATTATTATTTTTTCCATTTATTTATTAGTTTACATTAAAAAAAAAGTTAAAAATATAAACATTTTTAGACATTCTTTCTATGAATCGAGGATGAATAAACTCATTAGAAGCCTTGACTAGTTCTCAGTAAGTTTTCCTAAGGTGAACAGTAATCAGCTAAAATAAAAATTAGTGATACTTTGTCTGTTTCCTCTGCTGAAATCCTACCTTTGATTTATGTAAGCTTTTTTTCTGACTGAATTATTTCATAATTGTGATTTTTCTACGAAGCATGAGGTTATAGTAGAACATATTTTTCATGTGCAGTGGAATCTCGCCATTCGTCCGCCTCTCTATTCGTACAACTTTTTCAAGTAAAATTGAACTCGCCGTTCGTATGCTTGCTCACGATTCGAACAGCTTGACCTCGGTACTGGCCGCGCTGCGCGGAAGCTTCTCTATGTTACTTATCATCTACACAAGCTTCGTGAAACTCTGTGATATATTGTTGTTTTTTGTTATTTTTATTAAAAATAGTGCAGCCATGAGTCTAAAAAAGATTACTGATTCAACTAAGCCTAAAAGGAAAGCAGTGAGAACAACAATTGAATTGAAAAAAAGAAATTGTTGCGAAGTTTGAAAGTGGAACTCGTGTCTCTGGCCTGGCAACTCATTATGGCATGGCGAAATCAACCATGTCGTCTATACATAAAAAGAAAGAAATAATAATAGAGGCCTGTATATTTATTGTTTTCATAGTTTTTATGTATTTTAGGCTTAACATATTATTACAAAGGTTTATATAAGCAATCATCTGTGTGTCTGGAACGGATTAATCCAATTTACATTATATCTTATGTGAAGAAATGATTCGCCATTCATACAAATCGCCATTCGAACTGCCTCCTGGAACGGATTGTGTACGAATAGCGAGGTTTCACTGTACTAAGAAATTCTTTTAACAATTTTTGATGTGAGTACAATTTGAATGGTATCATGCATATCTTTAATAGAGAATGTGTTTCAGTATTTTTTTCTTTGAGATAGTATCGTATTGCTTAGACTAAATACGTAGACAACATTTTGAATCCAGCTTCTTAGTTAATAACTTAATCCAGCTACTTAGTTAATTGTTGACAAAACAGGCCAAGTTGCAGTTGCATCTTAACTATAAGACCCAGCATCACTTTAGTTCTTTTTCTTATTTTTCGATTCTGAAATCCTTAATATTTAATCTATTGTTTTGTTTTTACTATAAGTCACTAAATTGCCACATCAATTTGATTTGGATTAAATTTTCAATTTGGAAAGCAGATTGAATTTGTGCAGGTGCAATATACTTTTGAAAAGTCATTTATATGTGAACTTTGTGATAAAAGCTTTTTTAAAGGAAGCAATTCAACAAGCTGCATTAGATCACATACAGATGAAAAGCCATTTACATGTGAGTTTTGTTAAAAATGTTTTTCTACACATGACACTTTAAAACTCCGTGTTAGATATTGCAAAAATATTGCAAAAAAAAAACCAAATATTGTAAAAATGGCTTTTGGGTCATTCCATGTCAAATAATCCAATAATTTGGGCACATGTAATCCACCACCTCAGATTTTGATGAAATTTGGCACAGACTTTCTTTGGTAAGTTATATGACTATGTTCAAAATTCACTTTAATTATTCTAACAGTTTCTCAGCTATTCAGGCCTAAACATTGGTAGAAAGCAACAAAAACTGACAAGCGACTTTGAACACCAATTCGAACACAGTGATGTAAATTTCTTGATACCTCAGGAACTAGCAAAGGTATAGGAATGATTTTTTTTTTTTTTTTTTTTATTTTCTTGTAATTAAAATTTACTTTAATTTTTTTTTAATTTTCTTCTATACCAAGAAAGGCAAAGGAAGGATTAAGTTGATTTTTTTATACAAAGCCACCAAGTGGTCTGCTTTAATCACATACAAAATCTTTTTGTCTTCTCTGCTTTCTAAGTTCTTGCTGTAAATGTAAAAAAAAAAAAAAAATTAAAACTTGAGTGTGAAAATAATTGACAGCTCCTTAGCCTATTCACATGTACATCTTGGATCTTATGTCATTAAATATTATTCAGAAGAATGAACAGAAAGACAGCTATCCTCACATAACTTCATATCCGAATTTGAAAATGCGTAAGTTCTTGCTGAACTTGTTGCATTTGGAGTTTCTAAAATGCAGAGAATGTGTGCAAAAGGAACATTAAACTCGTCTTTAGGTGAAGACCAGAAAAAGAAGCTGCTGGACCATTTGGATGCAAGAAGAGCACTGATACATCTCCTTCTTCATGGTTGATGATTTCTATAATTCCAACATATCACTTTAAATTGTACAGACAAGCTACATAACACTTTATTAAGTTCTAATATTCAAACATAATATGCAATTAATTACTAATAATGATATAAGACACATCCTCTTAATATCAACACTATATTTCACAGTTTACTACTTTTAACTGCTTCATCAGGCATAATATACATGGAAAAAACTCTTCGTAAAAAATAATAAAGAATTTGGTAATAATATCAGAAAATCTTGGTAATATATACAACTTATATACTGTTAACAACATTGTTTATAATAATTGTAAAACTTTCATATTATTACAATAGATTTTGCTTACAAACTATTTTCATTATTGAAATTATTGAAATTTTTTCAAATTTTTACAATTGACTTTAAATTTATCTAATAGTGCTTGGCTAATTTCTACTCTTTTCTGTTTGTTAAAACATTTAAAAGTGTTTATAACCCATGCGTTCAAGATAAACCTGGTTTCTTTGTCATAAACATTTTTATACATTATCTGTACAATTGGATCAGGGTTATGATTTAACTTTATACAGTGATAGGCCCAATCAGAAACTTCCGGGTGATCATTGCGGAAAGCAGCCACGTGTTCCTTCACCTGCTCCCTCAATTTCCTCTCCGTGTTAAATAGACCCCATCACATGTCCTACACTTTAGCTTCCATATAACAGCTGCAGTATCCAATAATTTATCTATTTCCTCTTCTTTTTTACATATTGAAGATCTTAAACTCTTTATTTGCCACCCTCACAATCGATATTGTTAGTTTTCTGTTATTATTAGCACAATCTATCGTAATAATATGGAAGTTTTAAAAGTTTTACAATTATTATAAACAATGTTGTTAACAGTATATAAGTTGTATATGTTCCCAAGAGTTTTCAGATATTATTACCAAATTCTTTATTATAGTTTACGAAGAGTTTTTTCCATGTATATTATGCTTGATGAAGCAGTTAAAAGTAATAAACTACGAAATATAGCATTGATAGGAAGAGGATGTGTCTTATATCATTATTAGTAATTAACTGTATTAAGTTGTGTAAGTATTTTCATTTCTTCACAACCTAATAGATACTAGTAGATCAAATAAAGTGAAATTTTGAACATTGTCTTATAACTAACCAAAAAAAGTGTGTGCCAGATTTTATTAAAATCTGAGATGGGGGATTACATGGCCTGGATGAACTGACATGGAATGATCCTTTTCTAATGAAAGTAATTTTAAAACTACATATCAGGCAACATTTAGGTGATTAGTATTGTATTTGCTGTTTGTTGGAAGAGTTTTTCAGAATAAAAGGCTTTGATTGTTATTTTTTGTGGAAAATGTATTCACTTGCTTAGTGATTTCATCTGAGATCCCATACTTGTTAAAAGCAATTCAAGTGTGAATTCAATGAACAACTTACTTCTTTTTCATACAAGCATCCACAGATAAACAACTCCGATGTCTCTGGTAAATCTCCTCTGCAATTTATTGTCCACAGGTGTTGCTCCTAAGTATTATGTGCAACTGGCTTCACCTCCCAGCCTAATCTTAAACAACTCCTTTGCCACTATTGCCACCAGACATTCTAATAGAATGTTCATCAGTGCCTCTAAATGAAGAAAAACTTTTCACGTATATTTCATTTAAATGTTCAGTTTTCTCAGAAAGATTAAGAGCATTTTTAGATGAGCTTTGTGAAAGAGCTTTAATAAAATCTGATTTAATTGTATAGCAATTGTGATTCTATTAGAATATATACAGGATTAAAGCAGTTGAAATGTAAAATTTGTTTAAAGAAAGGGCAAGAAGTGTTAAGAACTTATAAATGAATTTACCAAGTTGGATCATATATAGATGAACTAGCCTTTTAAGTTTGAGGTTTGTTAAGAAAAGCAGTTTGACGTAATGAAATGTAGTTTTAATGAGAAATTGGAGAAAGTTTTTTTTTTTTTGTTTCTTTTTTAAATCGAGTATTTAACAAGATCATAATCAGCACTGAAATGTGATTTTTTTATTAAAAATATCTTATAAAAAACCTATTTCTGTGTACAGATAGTCTATTTTTAAGTGATTGAAAAGTTGTTTTTTATTGTTTACTGAATCAATAGCATCGATAAAGAAATAAGTTAGTTTACCTCTTGTTATTAAATAGGCACTCAAGTTTCAGTAGTAGTATTTAATAGATCCAAAATGTACGAATATGTGATTTTTATGTGCCCCAAATTCTCTAGTCTCTAAAGTAGGCTAAAAATAGAAATAATTCTCTGGATGCATTATTTCTAATCAACAGAGGAATGCCCAGGAATTGAAATGGACGTGTTGTTATGATCTTCTTAGACAAATTTTTTTTTTTTAAATTATGGTTTGATTTAGAAACAATGTGTTGGGCTTTGCACAAAAAAAAAAAAAAGGTTTGAAATGCTACATTTGTTTCATTTTGGGATGCAGTGGAAGAAGGGGAAGTTAGAATCCCTAGAAATCCTTTCCTTGGTACATCAATACTTAACGGTTATAAAAGAATAACAGCAATGCTACAAAGAAATTTTTCAGTTCAAATGTCGAGGATGAATCGAAGATGAATCGAGGATGAACAAAATGATGAGAAGCCATGGCTAGTCCTGAATTACCTCTATTATGACTTTGGTGAAAAGTATTTGACTCAAATAAAAATAACTGATTCTTTCATTGTCATTTTCCTACCTTTGGTTTTATGTAAGCTTTTATTCTGATTGATCTATGTATTATTTCATAATTGTGATACCAATAGGAAGCATTAAGTTATAACAAGATATTTTTCATGTACTAAGAAAAACTTTCTTCATATTTTAATGTCATTACAATTTGAATGCTATTATACATATTTTTAATGGAGAATGTGTTTTTAATACTTTTTTATGTTGAGATAGTCCATGTCTTATTACTTAACAGGACATCAGTCAATTCCTGACTCCAATGTTGTGAAATGGAGATGGCAAAGTGGGATTCAGGAAGGATTAAAACAAAACACTAGTCTTGGGATTGTTTTCAATAATTTTCAATAACAAAGTTTAAATATTTTTTCATTTTTTCATCAAATTTCTGTAGCCGATTTTAAATTATTACATAGAGTTTTGTATAAGAATTTGATGTTTTATAGTAATAATAGAATCTAAGAATAAAATTAGTATACTTCCCTAAAATGATTTTTTTTAATGTGGTTTATTAAATGTTAGCATTTTTCTTTTCTTTTTTTTTTTTTTTTTTGAGAATTAATTTATATATTTCATTTTGTAAATCTGTAAATTAATGATTTAATATGTAAATCTTTTTGTTTCATTTTATTCAAATCAAAGCACTCACAGGTGGAGGGAAACGTACACTTGTACAAACATAGTAATTTTATGTTCCTTAATTTCTTTATTTGAAAGTAGGCTAAAAATAGTAATAATTCTCTAAATCTATAATTTCTTAATATTGCAAAGACATTTTCAGTAATTGTAATGAGAGGTGTTTTGATGGTCTTACACAAAAACCTTGTGTCTTTTTTTTGAATGGAGGAGAGGTTTCAAACAAAGCAATCGGCTTTTCAAGAAAAAAAGGTTCAAAATGCTATTTTTCTTTCATGTTGAGATGCAGTGGGAGGGAAGGAGGGACTTAGAACTTCTAGAACAAACTCCCTCCTTGGCACTAATATCTACAAGTTACAAAAACCAAAAGGGATCAACATCATTGCTACAACAAATCCTTTCAATTGAAATGTCAAAGGATGTTAGAAGAATTTTTTCTTTCTTTTTTTATTTTTTTTCCCTTTTATGTATGAGTTTACATTACAAACAATTATTTTAAGATCAATTTAATATATTATATTGATGCGATGTCGACAAGGACGCAAACGAGCTATGACGTAATATCGGCGGACCAGAAAGAGATCTCCAAAAAGAGAACCCCAGACGCCAGCGTCGAAGGCCGTCCCGGATTGGCCAAGCCGGGAGCCTTCAGAATCCGAGATCGCCTCCCCTCTCCTCGATGACGGACCGCACAGGAAACTCTGAGATCGACCTGAATTTGGGAATCCAAATCCCGTATAATATTAACCTGGATCCGATCTATATGTCTTTGAACTTTATTAACCTGGATTTCAGAATCCGCTAACCTATATAAAATTGTATATAAACTAATTAATTGTAAATAAAAGTGAGTAAACGTAGTGTGTATTTATGCTGAACCCATGACTCTGTCTGTCTCATTCTGACCACACATCACTGCCGCCGAACAACACATCAATATCAGAAGAGACATTCTTTCTATGAATCTAAGATGAACAAACTCATTAGAAGCCTTGGTTATTCCTGAATCATCTATATTATGACTAAGGTGAACAATAACTCCATGTATCTCATTTAAAATAGATTTCTTAAAAATACTGTAAAATGCGAATTTTTGAGAAGTTTAAGAAGCATATTAACATGAGTGGAATACTTATAACAAAAGCATAAGTGTTCAGAAACTTAAACAAATTCTAAAAACTCGCAAATCATAAAATTTGGTTGTTGCTATAATAATACATCAATAAAAAAATCATCTAATTATTAAAAACAATAAAACAAAATAATTGAACACGTCTATTGTTGCCGTTTTTTTAGTATTTGTATTTATTAAGTCTCTTATTAATATGACAGTGGAAGGGTCAACTTGAACTCCTTCGTATCTGTTGAAATTTTTCTCTTTAGTATTTTTTATAACACTACTTTCTAAGATTTTTCTTAATTTTAAATTACATTCTTTATATAATACTTTTACTATCCATGATATGTCCTTTTTTTTAGACAGTGGTAGACTATGTCTGCTGAGTCCAAAATTCTATTTTTCAGGGCCCTACCATGTTCTACAACACATTCAAGGAACGTTCTTTTTGTTTCGCCTACGTAAAAATCACCACAAGTTATTGTAAAAATATTACTTTAGTAATGAATAGGGTGAGTGTACAGGAAGAATATGGAACTAAGGTGAACAGTTGTCTACTAAAATAAAAACTATTAGTGATACTTTGATTGTCAGTTTTCTCTACTCAAATGCTGCCTTTGATTTATGAATAATGTAAACTTTTTTTCTGATTGACTTATGTATTATTTCATGTGTGATTCTGATAGGAAGCATGAAGTTATAATAGGATATTTTCCATGTACTAAGAAAAACTTTCATCATATTTTAATATGAGAACAATTTGACTGATACCATATATATTTTTATTCGAAAATGTGTTTTAATATTTTTTCAATGAGATAGTACGTGTCTCATTACTTAGAAAAAATTGACACTAGAGACAGGATCACAAGACAGGAGTCAATCTCTGATTCCCATGTTGTGCAATGGAGATGGCAAGGTACGATTCATTCCTTTGATGGTGTCCTAGGGAATTTAAGATCATGCAACATTTACTTAGTACCACAAGTCAATGACATTTGGGGACAGGAATCATCTAGTGAGGTCATGAAGCACCAGGAGTCTTACCTCCCACGACCGCAAGGGTCTGAATAGGTCTATTGTCGGACACATTTATCATTCAGTGAATTCGATATATGGTTGTAGGTTTTGTAAGTCACGCAGTGTATTAGCAGGATGCCTTATGTGAACATGGCTTTGTCACTTGAAATGATGTAATCTTTAGAATCTTAAATTACTTATTAACAATAATTAGATGTATATTTGTCTTACAAATAGAATAAACATTAACCAATAGGATTAAAGTAAGACACGATTATTGTTCATTTCTCATACCACTGACGTATAACTTAAAATGAATTTACTGTCGGATATGGAAAAATCCTTAATCCATAACATTATAATTTTGACAAAAAGCCATATTTAAGAACTCATAATAGTCATCAGAACTACTTTGGAAATATTTAGTTTAATAAATTTTTTTACAACTTCGAATTTACACTTTGTGAATCACTCAAACAGATATTAAAGTATTGCAGGGAATCTTTGGCTCCTATCAATGCTATTGAAAACAAAATGAATGACTTAGTGGATTAGGTGGTGGTCTCCCACGAGGCAGATGCATCAGAACCTGGGTTTGAATCCCAGCATTGGCATGGATGTTTGAATAATTCCCTTTGCTGTGTTTGTCTGCTTCTTCCTCTTTCTCTTTTCAGGTCTCGAAACTAGAACATATTAGTATAACAATAAAAATAAGCATAAAAACGCACACATTTAAAAGGATTCACTGAACTATTTTTGGAAATTTTGTACTGGGAACCCAAGACGGACTGTTTTGAGGTGCATACCTCTCATCATTATTTATATATTTTATATTTATACATGCATGTTAAACTTTACCATTATGTATATTTCTAGTTTAAAAATTAATCCCAAACTAAGGGACCTGCTAGCGGAGATTAATTTATTGCCTTTTTTATCCTTATTTTGTTTTTTGGTGTTTTATTAACTCGGTCATTGTTTTGTTTAATCTTGTCTTTTGTTTATCTTTCTTTGGATTTCACTGAGCTATGAATACTGGGGGAATCCAACTGATGAGAGGTAAGCACCTGAAA
>JAFIDM010011485.1:0-13525 GCA_023159025.1 Thereuonema tuberculata | reverse complement strand
ATGGTTCAGTGAATCCTTTTAAATGTGTGTGTTTTTATGCTTATTTTTATTGTTATATTTGTACCATGCACATTAAACCATTAGAACATATTAGTGTTTTTTAAACTTTCATTTTCATGTGTTTTTTAAATCTTCACATTGATAAATTTCAACTGCACAAGTTAAATTTTATTTATAAAGCTTTTATTGTCAACAGAAACAATGAATTAGTTCAAACACACTTTAAATGTTAAAAATAAACAAAACATTAAATTTGACAGTTTCAGAAAAGATAATCATCTTCCATTAGAAAAACAAAAAGAATATGATCAAAACATTTTATTTAAAAGAGAAGAAAACAATTGGGAGATTGTTGCTGTTTGTACGGTTCTCACTGAAGTGGAATCTTAGTGTCTGACGGTCTGTGTTCTATGGATCTTTAGTGTTCCTAACAGAGTGAACCCCAAGGAGAATCCACTGAATTTCAAGGGAAAGATACTGAGGTGGGTTCCCATTGCCATCCTCAGGAAATCAATAAAAAAGAAAACATAAAGTCTTCTTTAACTGGAAGTTTTTAAATCTTCACTTTGATAAATAAAGGCCAATAAAGAAACTGAACACAGGTTGCCATTTCTTTTTATACAATGAGAAAAATCTTTAATGAACAACTATGCAATAACATATCTTTGAAAACTTATAAAGTCTTGTTTAACTGCATTCTCTTTATTTAATTACAATGTTTAAGCCGATTAAAATATTGTAATTGAATAAACAAGAGGAAGTAGTTAAGGATTTTATGTTTTCCATTACTTATTTATTGGGAGGTTTTATTTATTTATCGTAGGGCATTTATTAACCAGGAGATTGAGATGATTGTGTGGCTGCCAGAATTGCTAGTTGTTAAGCGTAACCCCAAAGTGCACCACAGGGGGTGAACTAGTTTTTACACCCACAGAAACAGAAGAAAGAAAGAATGAAACATCTAAGCCCCGCTCCAGGATTCAAACCCAGATTTTGACATAGTTGTCTCATGGCAGACCTCCCTCTAGAACACAAGACCACGCTGGAACGGATATAGTAGGAGAAGAAACTATGCAGTGACATATCTTTGAAATTATCTGTGGAACACTGGCTGCTAATTGACCCAGAATATAAAGTTATGTCTAATTAGTTATAGCTATAACAAACACTTGAGACTAGAGCAAGTAGAGCTAAATATCATTTTATTTTTTATTCTTTTTTGATGTTTCAAAAAACCATTCACTGTTTATGCTTGGTTATCTATTGTTTTTATTCTTTTCTGTAGATGTTAATTTACTAAATATTTTACATATTTTTATCAGTTCAGTGGTTCAAGAGTTACTTGTGAAGAAGACACAAACACACACAAACTATTTGATTTTGATGAGCCTTATTTTCCTATTGGAAAGTAGTCTTTAAAAACCATATCCACTTAATGTCATCAGAGTAATTCCATTTTTAATCAGTCATTATTTCGTTGACCTAATGTATTATTTCAATGGTTTTTTTTTCTTTCTTTCTATTGTACTACGTTATCTCTCTCCTTATGGTTGATGAAGAAAATTACTTGACAGCAGCAATGTGGAATAAAAATATATATACAAGAAATATAAGATATACAAGAAATTATTGAATATTTAACAAAAGCAAATATTTAAAAATATAATTTTATTAGGAAATTTTAATGTTGGGATCAGAAAGTTGTAATTTGAGTTCATATGAAGGACAATGAAGGCTTCATAAATAAAATTTAACTTGTGCAGTTGAAATTTATCAATGTGAAGATTTAAAAAACATACGAAAATCAAAGATTAAGAAACACTCATATGTACTAGTTTCGAGACCTGAAAAGCACCTGAAAAGTAAAAGGATATTACTAAAACTAGGATAGTTATTAGGAATTCTAAAAGAAAATAGATATCAATCGCAAGGCACCAAGCTAAAGTTAGGATTCGCACTTTGAGTTGTCATCGGAAAGAGACTGGGATGGACCGTTTCGTCCTCATTAGGACTCCTCAGCCAGCCAAACTCCTCCGATGACAACCCAGAAAGTGCGCAAGGTTTTGTTTCTCAAAAAAATAAAAAATAGTTTTGAGATTTTATCAATTCCAATTTTAGATCATATGCAAATTAGAAAAGACTAAGTCGTAGGGTGTGAGATTAAAAAGAAGAAAGAAAAATGTAAAAAGTATATAGTTTGGAATTAGGAAAATTTATAAATTTTAATTTAAGCGTCTTTTTGGTTAATGTAATTTTGACTAAAAAGACCTCAGTCAAAAAGTAAGTTCAATATTTGTAAATGCTGAACTTTGGAATATTAATGAGAACTTTATAAAATGCCCATGAATATACAAGAGAATGGAGAATCATTTTATTTAGTTAATGGAAGGGGAAGCATATGTGAATTTGAAGGTGAAAAGGGACAGTGGAACAGAAAAGCATTTTTTAAAAGATACAGAAGAAAAGAAGGTGTAAAGTATTAGTAAAATTACAGAATAATAAAATTCCTAGAACTGATAGGATTAAAATGGAAATTCTTAAAAATTAACCATTCAATGTTAAATAGTACTACAAATTGGTTTAATAACATTTGGGAGTTGGAACAAATTCAGTAGGAACAATTCAGGAGATATACAATTATACTGGAAACTTCTTCAAATGTTAATTTTAAAATCTACACTGCTGTTTGTAAAAAATGCAACACCATGAAGAAATCATCAGAATTAAATGAAATTTGCAGCAAATGTCAATTATAGGATGTTATGCAAAATAGTAAAGTTTCAGAGCCACCACGCATGCGTGGCGTGCGCAGCGCCCTCTGAACTGATGCTGAAAGCATATAAATACAGGGCTGTAGCGGAACGTTTACAATAGTTAATGATTATTTGTTAGTGGCGAACAAATTAGTGAGACCCAAGTATGCCTCCACGACGGAAGAAGGAGGAATTCTAACAACTTACGGAGGGTTAACGGGGGAGACGCCGACCAACCACATCCCACACGTGCTCAATAGGCGACATATCCGGCGAATAAGCAGGCCAAGGAAGAAGTTGCATGTGTTGGGCTGAACAGAAGTCTCGAACAGTCTTTGTAGTATATGGGCGTGCATTATCCTGCTGAAAGACAGCTCCAGGGATGCATTGAAGGAACGGAACAACTTTGGACTGTAGCACTTCACGGACGTACCTGTTACTATTGAGATTACCCTCAATTCATAGCAAATTGGATCGTCCATGATACGAAATCGCACCCAGACCATAACTCCGGGTGTTCGGCCGGTATGTCGTTCGATAACGCACTCTGGAAGGCAGCGTTGACCGGCATAGCGTATAACACGACTGCGGCCATCATGGTCCCACAAATTGAAGCGTGATTCATCTGAAAAGACAACTTGGTGCCAATCAGCTTGCCAGGCTCTGTGCTCATGAGCCCATTGCAGATGCAGCTGTCTATGGTTTGCCGTGAGGGGGATCCTGTATAAAGGCACCCTTGCATGCAGTCCAGGGTTTAGCAAACGTCGACGAATTGACGAAGCCGACATTAGTACACCTGTAGTAGTAGACCAACGTGCTGCCAACTGCCTGGAAGAAGCTGTACGGTCATTCAGCGCCATGCGGAGCAGGTGTCGATCGTCGTGCGCTGACGTCACCTTCCGTCGTCCACTGCCAGTTGTTCAAGTTCTTCTGTGCTCGTCGGTCCACTGCTTCCAAACTCGCATCACTGTGGAACTGTTCCGCTGCACACGAGCTGCTATTGCGCGATAGAAAAATCCTCCTTCTCGAAGGCCGATCACCCTCCCCCGTTCAAACTCCGTAAGTTGTTGGAATTTCTCCTTCTTCTGCCATGGAGGCATACTTGGGTCTCACTAAACGTTCGCCACTAACAAATCATCATTAACTATTGTAAACGTTCCGCTACAGCCCTCTATTTATACGCTTTCAGCATCAGTTCAGAGGGCGCTGCACACGCCACGCATGCGCGGTGGCTCTTAAACTTTACTATTTTGCAGAAGATCCTATAATTGACATTTGCTGCAAATTTCATTTAATTCTGATGATTCCTTCATGGTGTTGCATTTTTTACAAACAGCAATATATAACCAGTTATTTAAAATTGCGTAGCAATATTGAGTTTTTGAAATTGTGCTTTAAGAGAAATAAAGGATATTCCACCCATGATTATATCTTTATATTCAACTATTTAATTGAAACAAGATTGGGAGAGAAAAGAATGAAACTCTGTACGTTGTTTCTAGATTTCAGAACAGCTTTTAATTCTATCTATGGACGTAGATGCTTATTAAGATACACTACATAGCCAAAAGTATCTGGACAGCCCGTGGTTGGGATGTGGAGGCTCCTGAGGCACATATTAATATAACATCAGTGACTCTTTTGCATTGATGACAGCCTGTGCATGTCTGGGAAGACTTTCCATTAGGTTTTGATAGGTGGTTGCAGGAATTGACTTCCAGGTTGCCATAACATGTGAAGTGAGTCCGGCCACGGAAGATGGGCAGTGTGGGTGGGCACGTAATTTGCCTTTTATTTCGTCCCACAGATGTTCTATGGGGTTGAGGTCAGGGCTCTGAGACGAACCATCAAGTTGTGGAACACCCATGTCATCAAATCACGGCCGCACAAGCTTCAATGAGTATCCTGCTGAAAGAGAAATGAGCTTTCCCCAAACTGTTGCCATAGAATTGAGAGGGCAGCGATGTCCAGAATGGCCCAATACATTGCAGAGTTCATGTTGTCCATCATAGGAACTAAGGGACCCAGGCCGAACAACAAAAAACACCCCCAGACCATTAGGCTGCCGCCAACTAACTTAACAGTTGGCACAGTGCTGTCGGATAAGAAGCGTTCGCCAGGCATCCACCAATATCACATGTGTCCATTGGACTGCTAGATCGTGAAATGAGATTCATCACTTCACAGAACGTTTTTCCACTCCTCCAGACTCCAATGGCGGTGAGAGCAGCACCATTGCAATCGCACTTCGCAATGACTGCAGAGATGTTTTGCTTGTGAGCTGCCACACAGCCGTGGAAACTAAAGTAGTTTAGCTCTCGGCGAACATTCTTGCTGCTCTTTTTATGGGGAAATATATCTACAACTTAGAACATGAAATATATTGGAAGTTAAAAAAAAAATACTAGTTAAACTGTAAATTAAATCTGTGTAGATTTGGATAAAAATCAAAGGAAACTGGTAGCATCCAAATTTAGAATAAGAAAGTAAATAAACAAAAGAAAGAAAATAGCAAAGATAAGGAGAAATGGTGGCTAAATTTATTAGATCCAAAATAAAATAAATAAAAAAATTATGTAGATTTACTTTTTGTTTCATGGAAAAAAGGAAGAGAAGTTGAAGAGAAATTAAAGTAAGAAAAGATTATTTATGTATATAAATTGAGTTTTCTTTAGACCAGTGAATTGAAATTCGAAACACTAATAATTTTAAGTTGATTTACTAATGTTTATTAGTTATAAATATTTAATTAAATAAAGTAAATTTTTAATTTAATTTAAGCCATATTATTAACCTCTGTTCATATGGAGAATGTAACTTAAATTAATGCATCGCAGCTGTTGAAAAAACCTAAATATCTAGAGAAGTAATAAATATTATTACTATAATCATTATTCCTGTGTTTTGCTCAATTTCTATAGCAAGATTTACTTTATTATGTTAACATGAGAATATATTATTGTTGTTTGGAATGGCTACATTAATTTATCATCAATAAAAAATTTAACTATTGAGAGTAGCAATAATAAAAGTAAAAATACAATTTATTTTGATATTATAACTGAAAATATAATTAACAATAAAGTTCCATTTCTTAAGGATTTAGAAATAGTAATTTCTTCTTCATTGTTAGAATTGTTGATTGAATTGTTTAAAATTCAAAATAAGGATGGTGTTAATAGATTAAATACTTTAAAAATTATCAATAATAAATAATATATGTATATTGGATTTAATACTAGTTTTTGGCAACTTAAAATGTAATTTTCTAAATTGACTCGAAATTTCATTTTCTGAAGAGATAATGCAAAATTCAATTAATATGAATACTGAATTATTGATTAACATATTTAGATTTTAAAATGATAATTACTCTACAAGAAAATTTAAAATAAATTGTAATAATTACGTAACACATTTAAATTACATAATATTCGATGATCCTCAATTAGAAAAAGAAATATCTATTTTATTAAATCGAAATTTGTGGATTGAAAAATTAATTTTAGTAGTATTTCATACTTTTGAGGAACTAAGTTTTAATGAAAAAATAAAGTCATATTGTAAAAAAAAATAAACTTCTGCAGAATAAAACTAGACCTTACGTTAGACGAATACTATTAAATGAAATTGATCAGTTAAAGAATTAGTTTATTTACATTTAGCATTTATTATTGTAAATAATTCATTCGATTTAATTCATAACTACAAAAAACATGAAAAGAATATATATAAAAAAAATATTTTATAATTTAGGTAGCACTTTACAACAGGGAGTCTAACTGCATGCAAAGGCAAAGTTATTTCATAGTGGTTTTGCAGGATCTTTTTACTAGAAAAACTATTCCTCATCTGGCTAATTGCGATCTTGGGCTAACTGCATGCAAAGGCAAAGCTATTTCAAAATGGTTTTTCACGATCTTTTTACTAGAAAAACTAACCCTCATCTGGCTAACTGCGATTTTGGGCTAACTGCATGCAAAGGCAAAGTTATTTCAGAATGGTTTCTCACGATCTTTTACTAGAAAAAGTAGAAAAACTAACCCTCATCTGGCTAACTGTGATCTTGAGATAATACTATGCTCAAATTGCGACTCACTCGGCACCCTCCTAGCCTATAACAGGTAGCCTATAAGAGGTGCCTGCGGTGAAGGTAACTGTAACTCTTTTGGCCGTGTGCACCAATCTGCCGTTAACACTGATGACTGCTGAAGCAACGATCAAGTAATTTTTCTGTGCACCAACGTAAATTAAAGGTTAATCAGTCGATAAATCGCTGATCAGCGGTGAAATTATAACACCGAGAAAATTGGCTAGTTAAATGCGTCATCAAAGCGAAAACTCCCATCAGCCACCGCGCCATGGAGCTAAACCAAAATGGCCGACATCGATTCCGATTCATTCGAATTTCAGGATTTAGACGATTTACAGATGTTATTTGCGGTGAAACCTCCAAGAATAATTCTAGATAGGAGTAATCCATTCGAAGATTTAACCGAAGAACGTTTTAGGCGAAGATTTCGGTTTGGGAAAGCCGCAACTCACCGAATTTTGTGCGAGGTAAGTTGCTTGTCATTTCAATTGAACTCTAGGTTAAACTACAGATTCCGGCTCTGTTGTGGAACTAATTTTTTTTTAAATTTGTGATGTAATCGTTGTTTTCGCACTATATCCAAGATGGCGGACATGAATTTTTGTTGAAATTTGAGAGGAAAATGGCGGGGTTATTTACCAATACATACATCCTGCAGCTAATCATACCTAACTTAACCTAACCTAATCTTAATTGTTTTTGGTTGAAAATGTGCCTTAGGGAAGTTAATTTGAGCTAACCTAATGTTAATTGTATTGGGTTGTAAACGTGCCTTAGGGAAGTTAATTTGAGCTAACCTTATGTTAATTGTATTGGGTTGTAAACGTGCCTGAGGGAGCAAATGTGCCTTATGGATGTTAATTGTAACTAACGTAATGTGAATTGTTTTGGTTGTTAATGAAATGGTTGAAAAATGCTTACCTTATATGGACATTTATACTGTTTGGCAATCATACCAACATTCATACAAAAATCATTAACATTTTTCTTACATCCATCTCTCACACTCGCCAGATAAACAAAATCACATTTGATTTCACAAGCATCCATTGTTTGGCAGAGCAGAACAAAGAACAATTAATCACGTGACCCCAAAAAAAAATATCACTCCGCAGAAATAAGCGAATAACTGATATTAAAACAAACCACGTGGTGTGTTGTTGCACACCGAATCACAACCGTGCCGGATACTGTAGTCTAGCCGAACTCGATTACGTGAACGTGGTCTGGATAAATTTGTTATGTTTGCACCTACAGTTATGCGTAGGAAATGATTGAGTGAAATTTTATATCGTGTATGTTAACGCTTTGCTATTACCGTATTTGTTCACATTCACTGATGTTTAATTTGTTTCCAAGGAAAAAAAAAATAATTCGCGATAAAATTGTGTTGATGATCGAATACTGTAACATAAATCTGTCCTATTTCTGTTATTTCAATTTGAAAAGCAACATAAAAACTTATCCAGATCATTATAGCTTGTATGTTAGTAATATGCATTCAGAAATAAAATTTATGGATATATATTAGTTTATTTAATACAATAATACGAAAATTGTCGTGAAAGTGAATTATCAAACAGAAATATTTAAAATTTTATGAGAAACATAATTATAAAATTGCGATACACAAATGCTGCATTTTTGATAATATAGAATTATATATTTCCTATTGCAGAAAGGTTTATCCATGCATTGTAAGCAGTAGTTTTTTTTTTAAATGAATAGAGCCACATATCAATAGTAATAGCAAAAGATTGGTGAAATTGAAATTAATAAAACCATTCATTCTAATTGTATAATTAAATTTAATATCCTAATATAATGGTGTTTTTGTTTAGGTTATGAAACTCCACCAATTGATGTAGAATTTGAAGAAGTTTTGCAAGCCAGGTGCAATGCCAATGGATTGCAGATAAAGTACAATCAAATTACTAAGTAGAAATACTAATAAGAAAGCCTACTAACATTAATATATATCACTGTAGTCATATTAACAATAAGCACAAGTATTCTGGGAAGTAGATGTGTCTTTAATATCTTTCATAAGTCATCATTTATCAGCTTAGCAATTTACAATTATAATTGTTCAATTAATGAATGCATACTAATTATATTCAAATCTATGTTTAGCTATTAAAAATGAAATGGAGATAATGAACTTGATGCCTGTTTCATTGATACATCTGAAATGAATTGTTATTGAATCTGATTACAGTATTAACACACGTAATAGTAGTTTGTAGAAATAGTGGTTACATCTTAATGAATAAACAGTGAAAAACAATTTATGAAATGTTTAATGATACATGTATGCAACATCATGTGTAGTTTAATTGTTTTTATCAAAATTTTACATTGATCTATGTAATTATGAATATCTTACCAAATAACTACATATATATGTTTTATTTCCTTAGGTTGATCATGATGTGGTGGAACCTAGAGCTCCAGACATACAACCACAATCACATGCTGCAACTAGAAAGCTATAGGCCATCATCAATGGTTTCTTTAATAATTAAATAGGCAGTAAACATTGTATAGTTTTGTATAACATTTTATTACAACTGGAAATACATAAATATTGAAAAGAAATACAGTCTACATACAGTATTCAACAAAAAGCACTATATTTACAAATATATACATTGGAGCTCTCAGCATCTCCTTAATAGAGGCCATTGGCAACAAATACCTATAAGGTTTTTTGCATTTGACTTATTCTGTTGACAATGGCCTCTATTTTATATGTAAAGTTCCCATATTTTCTTTGTAGATCTTTTCGCCTACAGCCTCTACTATTAAATATTTCTAATATCACACCAAAATGTAGTTTTTTTTTGTTATTAAATGTAGTTTACATTTTAATTTTGGTGTGATGTTAGAAATGGCCTCTATTAATGAGATGCCAAAAGCTCCAATGTATGTAAGTGTTTATTTGTTATATTTATTATTGTTGAATACTGTGTAACTGACATTTTTTTAAATATGCAATATTACAAAGAATTTGAACATGTTGCAATATTACATATTAGGAATTAAAAAATCACTTCAGGACACACATAATAAAGATATATATATATATATATATATATATATATATATATATATATATATGATAGTAAAAAAAAAATAAGAACAGGCCAAAAATGTCCAAGTTTTTATTTTAGCATTATCATAAATATATTGTATATCTTCATTGTCCTGAAATGATTTCTTTAATTCCTAATATGTTCAATTTTACTGAAATATATATAAATGTATAAGTTTTCCAACATTTGTTTAAAATATAATTCCCTAGCTTCTTCAGCCCTAATTTTTGAATCTGCTGTTCTCAAGATGGCAGCATGTTCTACCTCCATTTCAAATTTCCTTTTAAAGTATTGCGCATGCACATCAGAACACTTGGCAATCTTCGCAAAGTTGTTTACATCTTTTGTTGGTGGTCTCCGTCATGATACTTTATGACATGTACTTTTGATGTACCTGCTTCTTGCTGAGCTGTTGGTATGGCAGCTGTCTGGTTTGCATCCTAAAAATAATTACAATATTATTGTTAAGACCTTTTATTATTTATAGAAAACTAACAACTTATATATATTTAATTCTATCCTACGAGGTATAAAATGACCTGTGTGCACATTAAGCTATCTTGTTCATAGTATTACAGATCGTGGAAATAACTATTGTAAAAAGAATAAAGAATGGTCTTTTATATGGTGCACTTTGATTCTGGTTTTTGTTTTTTTAATTACAGATATGTTATTCCTTTGTAACTATACAGGATTACTTTTACTGCGAATGTTTGCAATAATTGTATCTTATTGGCCATAGTTATACTACTTTTTAATCCAGAAACATATGTTAAGTTTCCTTCATATATATCTAGTAGTTTCTAAATTATTTATTTGTTAATGTATATGGAAATAAAATTTACAATTACACATTAATTTTCACATGGAAATAGTATGTAATGACTTATTCTTGAGTGAGAGTTAGATCGTATATTATATTTTGTAAAACTTCAGCTTTTGATTAATTTTTGTATCATAGTTTGTATTTCTGTGGTATTTAGATGAAGCCAACAATCTATACAATACTTAAGTGCAGAATCAACAAATGCTTTTTGATGCCTATGTTACTTTTAAACAAAATATATATTGGAATATAGTAATGTATGCTGGTAATAATGATTGTTCCAAGTAATGTACATTTATTTGTTATAAATAATCCTAAATGATTTATAAAATTTATTGTTTGTAACATAGTGTATTCATACAAGTATAATTGTGTTCATTGTTACTTCTGGATGATTGTATATACCTATAATGAAAAGGATAAGAATTGGTTTACAGTTCTTAAACCAATAGTTGTTTTAATAAATTGTTATTTCTTTGGTTTCATAATGATAGACTTCTTGTTTTGTTTTTTTAAATTTGAATGTTAACTGAGGAATGTTTAATATAGTAAGAATACAGTATAATAATGTAAAAGCTAAATGATAAATTAACTTTCAACTTTAGTAATGACCAGAAAAAAATATACTGCCATAATTATTTCATATCTGCTTCTTACATCTGCAGTACAAAGAAATTAAGAATGGCTGCTTGTACAACTGAATTACACTTTTATACAATTTTATTAATTTAATAAACAAATGTACATGTTGAACAGTTCAAAATATATTGACAATCATCTTTATCAATATTTCGTGTATTGGATTGAACAAGCAAATCAATGAATGGTGTCTGCATTTGCAGTAGATATCAGTTTAGAAATTAGTAATATTCTCATACAGATTTATGAACAATCATTTCTAATGGATATATTTAGATTGTGTTCTAATTCATGAACTGTGTATTGCTTCTTCTTGTTATCATTGGATATATTTATTGTGAAATTGTTAATTGCTTTACTGTGGTAATTGTTCATGTTATTTGGAAAGAAAACATTTGTTTTTTTGCTTTCAAAACTATTAATACATTTGTTTACTTCTACAATTTGCCTATGCTTAGCCATGCATAGAAGTTATAGGTAATTTGGTTACCTCTTTAAGTGAAACAATCAAACATCATTCATAATATATCTCAGAATTTAACTTCGTAACATGAATATTTCACATTTTGCCTCTCTATTATAAAATCAGATAATCATACATTATATATATATATATTGTTTCATACTGAAACATAGATTTTATTTCCTTGCAGTTTTAATACAAAAAAAGCTGTGGTTTAGGATATTAATCCCATACAATTACGTAGTGTGAGCTGAAAACAATCAGACAGTCTGCTTCTTTTTCAAGTATACACAATCTGTATGTCAAGTCCAACCAAAGTTACTGCAATGTCATATAACAGCACAATATAATACCAATCATAAGTTTTCCTTTACATAAAAAACATGATATTCAATAGTAGAAAGTATATCCCGAATTTTAATAATTTGCCTATTTATTTCCAAAACCCCTTTCAAATTAATATCAAAGAAATGAATATCCTACAAGTTGGTTTCCATTAAGTGCAGAGTATGAAATAACTATTGTAGACATAATTCGTCATGTCTCTTTATCATCTCGGCTTGACCCAAAGCACATCGCCAATTCAAATTTTTATTTGTTTTCCAACTTTAGAGACATTCTGTAATCAATCAATTATTCGTGTTATATCAATACTGTATCCGTCAAATTACACTCGTTCTGGCATTGAAGCAATGAAATTGTTCCATATTTTTTTTTTTTTTTTTTACATAAATTAAATGAGCATGCTACATGCGAATTCAAATGGTCATATTATAATCTACAAATGCTGCGATTAGCTGTCAATCACACTAAATTCTAAACTACTTATTAATAAAAATATAGAATTTTAACTTACCATTTGTGAAGGCCCGTGAAACACCTGTACATCTCCATCAGTATTGCCATTCGCAGCCGAATGGAATCTAAGAGGCAGGGGATCGGCTGTACAATATTAGCAACTGCCATTACTTTTATTGTAATTGACGTAGCATCAGCTTGGCAAATCCCTCCTCCATTTTTATACTGCTCTTTGGTTTCCTGCGCTTTCTCTAATTTTGCTGTTCTCTTTAAATTATCATACCCTGCCTTCAACGCCGATTTTCACCGCAGCAGCACTATTTAAAATTGCCTTCAATTATCCCTCCCGCTTCTTTTTCTTCAAGGAAAACATGATCTATTCTATTATTTTCGATTACAGTCACAAATTTCCCCACAATATATATTAGTACATGTTTATCTTCTTCTGTGAAATTCGACCCGCGCGCGTTTTTGTTTTCCATCTGGGCGTCCATGTTAATTTCGAGTTTGCACATGCGCCAAGTGAACCGGATGATGTCAACATTTTGTTAACCAATCGCAGTCAATTTTAGAAACACTTTAGATTCAAAAGCGACCATCAGTAAATGATTGCTATTTTTTCAATGGTGCACAGAAATTTAAGTTACCGTATCGAAGTGATAGTGATTAACAGTCCGTTTACTAATGACTGCTCCGTTTTTAATAACTGCACCCGGCCCTTAAAGTTTCAAGACTATTTTCAACAACTGTGACTTGTAGTGAGATGTCACAGGATTCTACATCAGCAAACCTGGGCCCTACTTGAATGCCAGTTGACTTACTCCTGATTGTTTGGAGTAGTGGTGAGCAGTATGTTGC
>JAFIDM010011484.1:23018-40943 GCA_023159025.1 Thereuonema tuberculata | reverse complement strand
AGGCATTTGAGTTTATCTATTAGAGAACATCATCATAGAAGCAAATGACACAAAATGGAAGGTGTCCGAATACGCAAAAGAGGTGCAGAATCCAATTATCGGGATTGAGGAGGGTGTGACACATGGACAGGGGTTAACATTCGCATGTCAATTGTGAAAAATGTGTCGCGCATTGACTATTGAGTAAGGTGTATGGTCACCTGAGGCTGCTACAACACACTGACAGCGATGAGGCATGGAAAGCATCATATTGTCCAGCAGTTCCTGTGGGATTCGTGTCCATTCGCGCAGCAGGGCAACTTCCAGTTGAGGAAGTGTTATGGGAGGTAATTGGTGACTGGCAACACCTCATCCTCGTGCATTCCAAGCGTGTTTGATGGGATTCAGATCTGGAGAAAATGAAGGTCAGTCCATGCGCTCGATTCCAGCCTCTTGCAGCATGTTGTTGATTAGATGTGCAGGGTGGGGGCGTGCATTATCGTCCAGAAAAAGAAAGTTGGTCCCAACTGCTTTAGCATAGGATATCACTATAGGCTGTATAATTTCAGCCCGATATCTTACATCATTCACTGTTCCATTTCTATTAATACGGAGGTCGATACGACCACCAATGCTGCCAACCTCCACCAAAGGATTGCCTTTCTTGCACAAAACGTGGATTCTCCTGTGTTCCACGTTCACGCCAAATCCAGGCTGCAGGCTGAATCTTGACTCGTCACTGAAGAGAACCGTGGACCACTCTTCACAAGTTCAAGGAAGATTCATTTCATCTAGGAACATCATCTGGGGGTTGCACAATGTTCGGCAGTTAACGGAATGCTGCCATTGGTCGGAGGGCATAAATGAATATGGCATTTCGAACGGTCTGAGTACACACCCGTCGTCCAGTAGATTGGTTCACCGGTTCCTTTGTGTTATCAGCGTCAAGTAGCGATCATCTCTTGCAGTGGGGGCACGTGGGCGGTCCTGCCCTGGTCTTCTTCGTACTGTACCAGTCTCTCTGAAGACGCGATTCCAGAGTCTGCTAATCACGCTTTGGGAGGTTCCAACCTCGCGCTGCTACCACTGTCATCTATGTTTTGCCAGCTTCAATAAACCCTATGACTCTTCATGCTTGAGATTCGGGTAAATTACGTTGCAGGGGCATTTTTAGGTACACTCAACGATTCTGCCACTTGGTGTTGATCCAGGAAAATGGAGATAAGCCAGCAGCGCTAGCCTTTGTATAGGATTGTAGGTAAGCATGGAAATTAACGTTTTGCAACTCATTTGCATATTCAGACAACTTTCATTTTCGTGTCATTTGCTTCTCTGATGATGTTCTTTAAGAAATAAACTTAAATGCCTCTGTTTTATGGGTGTATTATATTCATTTCGCATATCCTCGAAATTCTGTGAGCAGTTTAATATTTCTGGTAGAAATAAAAGTCTTCAAAATTTTGGGAATTAATTTTTCTATAATTTTTAATTTTTTAATTTTTTTTCAATATTTTTTGTTTTAAAGGTAAAAGATAAATTGTATTGAAGAATCTTCTGGAATAATCGTTTAAAGAAACTTATCGTCAAATGGGATAAAAGCAATCTCAAAAAGAAAACAAAAAAAAAAAACTCAAAAAGAAATTCGATTTTGCTATTTTTTGTTTGTTTAACTCCGAGAAGTCTAACACTATAGTGAAGAAAAATTTCTTATTCGGTTGTGTATAATTAAAATAAACTTACCTCCTAGTTGAATAATTAAATTTAAAATAAAAAATAAGACAAACAGAATTATTGAATGATCAGATTTTAACAATTTTACTAATTGAGTAAAAAAAATGAAATAAAAAAAATTACAGATTCACATACGGAATTTAATGTTTCGTTTTTAGCTTTCTTTCTTTAAAAACGAGTTTTTCTACTTTATATAATTCGTTTTATTGCTATTTTATATAATTATTGTTTCATTTCAAGCTACCCTTATTTAAGAAATCTTTCAATTGTACTATTTAATTAAAAGCTAATCAGAAAGATTCTAAAAAAATTATTTATTGTAAGCATTTGTTTTATAAGTCAAGATAAATTTAAAGTATTAAATAAAAAATTAACATTTAAAGAATAAAAATAAATGTAATATTTTATTAAAGCTAAATTTGTAATACCGGTATATGAATACATTTGAGAAATATGAAATTTCAATCTAAGGTGAATGTAATATTCAACGTTACTTACACCCTAATTGAGTAAAAAAATTTAAAATGTAAAATAAAAAAAAATGTCAAACAGAATTATTGAATGATTAGATTTTAACAATTAAATTTAAGTTGTGTTTTTGATTTTATTTAGATACATTATAAATTACGTTGACAGAACCAGAATAATAAAAAAGGAAATAATGTAATTAAAAGGAGAGGACCTAGTGTTTTATTTGTGCAAAGCTCCATTCCCAAACAGCTGTTTCACGCTATTATGGCGATCATCAGTGGGAAGCAGAGCATAAAACCCCTAGGTCCCATTACGGAGGTGGATATAAGTTAAAGTAAGAACAAGAGTGGAACCTCCAAGATTAAAAGCAAGAAATAAAAAACACATTAAAAAGAAAAGAATAGAAAACCATGTGCCAGACTCCATATTCTTTTCTTTTTAATGTGTTTTTTATTTCTTGCTTTTAATCTTGGAGGTTCCACTCTTGTTCTTACTTTAGGAAATAATGTAAGTTAAATGAAAATGATGGCTGAAGAAGTTAAATTTCAGTTCTGGATAATTTCTAATGTTACTTCTAATAAAAATACTTGAAAATGTTCACAATCTAAAGTGAATGTAATATTCTAAGTTACTTACTCCCTAATTGAGTAAATAAATTGAAATAAGAAAATAGATAAATAAATGTTCAGGTAATGGAATTTATTGTTTTATTTTAACCCTCTTTCTTCAAAAAGTAATTTTGCTACTTTATATAATTAGTTTTTCATTTTATAATTTAGAAATTATACTTTTTCAAGCATATTATTTACGAAATCTTTCAATTGTACTATTTAATTAACAGCTAATTAGAAAGATTCTAGTATTAAAGTATTAAATAAAACAATAAAAATTTAAATAATAAAAATAAATATAATAATTTACTATAGCTAAATACATTTCCGAATTATGAAATTTCAATCTAAGGTGAATGTAATATTCAACGTTACTTACACCCTAATTGAGTAAACAAATTTAAAATGTGAAATAAAAAAATAACGTCAAACAGAATTATTGAATGTGTAGATTTTAACAATTAAATTTTGATTGTATTTTGATTTTATTTAGTTACATTGTAAATTATAACAAGAATAATAAAAAAGGAAATAATGTAAGTTAAATGAAAATGATGGCTGAAGAAGTTAAATTTCAGTTCTGGATAATTTCTAATGTTATTTCTAATAAAAATACTTGAAAATGTTCACAATCTGAAGTGAATATAATATTCTAAGTTACTTACGCTCTAATTGTGTAAAAGAATTCAAATAAGAAAATAAATAAATAAAGATTCATGTAATGGAATTTATTGTTTTATTTTAACCCTTTTCCTTCAAAAATTAATTTTGCTACATAATTACTTTTTCATTTTATAATTTAAAAATTATACTTTTTAAAGTATATTATTTAGGAAATCTTTCAATTGTACTATTTAATTAACAGCTAATTAGAAAGATTCTAGCATTAAAGTATTAAATAAAACAATAAAAATTTAAATTATAAAAGTAAATGTACTATTTTTACTAAAGCTAAATTTTTAATATGAATACATTTCAGAAATATGAAATTTCAATCTAAAGTGAATATAATACTTACACTGTTAAGTAATTTCTGATGTTACTTTTAATAAAAACATTTCAAAATGCTTACAATCTAAGGTGGATGTAATATTCTAAATTACTTACACACTAATTTAGTAAAAGAATTCAAATAAGAAAATAAATAAATAAAGATTCAGGTAATGGAATTTATTGTTTTGTTTTAACCCTCTTTCTTCAAAAATAAATTTTGCCAGTTTATATAATTACTTTTTATGTCTATTTTATGTAATTACTTTTTTATTTTATAATTTAAGAATTATACTTTTTCAAGTATTTAATTGAAGAAATATTTCAACTGTAGCCTACTATTTTATTAACAGCTTATCAGGAAAATTCTAAAAAAATTATTTTGTGTAAGGATGGGTTTTATAACTCCAGATAAATTTAAAGTATTAAATAAAAAATTAAAATTTAAATAATAAAAATAAATGTAATATTTTACTATAGCTATTGTCCTCCCAATGAATGATGGCCGCCCTTTTTTTGTGAGATCTGCGCATGTATCATCGATTACTCTGGTCAGGCTCTTCCGTATGAGTTTATCACAGGACGTCGCCATTACGGTAAAGGCTTGTTACTTTGCAAAAGAGCATTGTATTTATAAATAATATATATTTATTTATTTATTTATATAAATACTTATTGTTAGCAACTGGTATTGAAATAACGGTAAATAGTCGAGAGAAGTTTTAATTTGGCGTTATCAATAATCTTTCATAGTGAAAACAGACGACGGGCGTCCATTGTGACAGGAAAAGATAATTGATCAGCTACCGGAAGGGCTGCGCAGTTCAAACTTCCGCCGGTCATCTTTCATTTTGAGGACAATAAATACATTTCCGCAATATGAAATTTCAATTTATGGTTAATGTAATATTCTACGTTACTTACAGTCTAATTGAGAAAAAAAATGAAATAAAAAAAAAGATAATTTCAAATTCAGGTAATGGAATTCAAAAACATCTTCTTGTGTTTCCTTGATTTTAATTGTTATAATTAAATATTGATCTTTGATATCGTCTATAGTTTATTTATTATTTTTGCAGAGGGTGGTTAAAGGAAACTAGATAAGAGCGTAACTTGCAAATAAATTGTTCCAAACAAATGATTTGATTTAACTAAGAAAAGTTTAATTCAGGTATAATTAAGAACGTTGCATCATTCACAAATACAATTTGAATAATGGCTTTTCACCTCTACTTTATTATCGTTATTTTAATAGCCTCTAAATAACAACTAGTTTAAACAGTCTTGACTAGTTCTAAAAGTTCATTCTTAGTTGAATCCTAACAGTTCCTTTTCTGGTATTTATTTATATTTACTCACGTTCATTTCCGATGATTCTGTCACTGTATCACAACAACATTCTATATAATGACATTCTATAAATATGCTATATGTTCGAGGACAATTCCTTGAACATTTTTCTAGGAAATCAACATATTCTCTATTCTCTTTTCTTGTGTATCATAACCTAGCAACCGCTGTCGAACTGTATTTAACAATACACATCTTTCCTCTTGTGTTTATTATTGCAACAATTACCAAGTCCGTCACAATGCATCCGGTGCGCCATCGTCTTTTCTCATTTTAACAATAAAAGATGTAGCACAGGATTCTATTGTTTTTCCAATAAAGTTAGTTCGTTATTGCACAAATTCAACTTATATGAATATTATTACGGCGCTTAATTATTTCCGTACAGAAATAAATAATATCTTCTAAAAGAATACAAAACAACTTCTTATCCAATATTTCGTTCTTTATAACAAAGAACTTTTTCAAGGTTATTCAAACCCCTACATGAAGAAAAACATAAGGGAGAAAAGAAATCTTCTTCTCTCATAGAATAATAATAATCATAAACGAATCAAAACAATAAACAGCAAAACATATTAAATGAACGAGACAAACTAAATAATAACCACAAATGAATCATCACAATAACTTAAATGAATAACGAAATGAACTCGATAATATAAACAAACAAACATAGCATATGACATACAATAGACTCACATCAATTTTAATAACTTTTTTAATATTTCATTCTTATTTAAGAATTTCCTAAAAATACTTTCGTTAACTTTTAAAGACCTATCTTTGTTCATGCATTGACTACAATTTATTAGACAAGACTCTAAAATCAATCGTTCTGATTCCTCTTGACTCTCATATTTTAACAATTATATTTAAATTGTAGTTTGGATTTTGTTTAGATACATTATAAATTAAGTTCTCAGAATCCGGTTTATGTGCATTCAAAACAGACCGAAACATTGGTGTAAGAAGTTGTTTTGTATTCTTTTACAAGGTCTGATTTATTTCATGAAATGGAATTTTTTGTTTATTTTTAACCCTATTTCTTCAAAAATTAGTTTTCTTACTTTAAAAATTAGTTTTCCTACTTTATATGGTTCTTTTTATTGGTATTTTATATGATTACTTTTTCAATTTAAAAATTATAGAATTTCAGAAATATTTCAATTGCACTAATAAGAAAGATATGAAATATAATATTTCTTATAAGATTTGATTTATACCCCAAGGTAATTTTAAATTATTAAATAAATAATAAAAATTTAAATAATAAAAATAAATGTAATATTTTGTTGTTGTTGTTGTTTATAACCATTTAGCCGTATCCGACCCTTGGCGATTCTATGGGTCATCTCTCGCCACTCTTTCCGATCTTGTGCCTTCCTTGTTAACTGTTCTAAACTTAGGCCTGTGATTGTTTTAATAGTGTCTATCCAGGTGATCCTCGGTTGGCCACGCCTTCTTTTCCCACTTATCATTCCCAGCATTACTGCATTTTCAAGTGAATCAGATCGTGACACATGTCCAAAATATTTTAGCTGCATTCTTATTATCTTCCCGACAAGTGAAATTTCAGGTTTCATGCGTTTCAAAACCTCCCTGTTTGTAACCTTTCCAGTCCATGGAATTCGTAAGAGTCGTCTCCAACACCACAGTTCGAACCCATCTATTCTCCTCCAATCAGCTTTCTTCATTGTCCAACTTTCGCATCCATACAATGCAATAGGAAACACTATGGCATCGACTAGTCTGCGTTTAGTCGAAAGACCGATGTCCTTACTCTTCCACACTGTGTTCATGCTCAACATTGCTCTGTGGCCCAATGCGATTCGACGCTTAATTTCAGGACAGCAGCCTTGACTCTGGTCAATCTTGGATCCAAGGAAACAAAAATCTTTCACGCATTCAAATTTTTCTCCATCGATGGTTATTTTATTATCCTTTGTTTCAGCAGTCGTCATGATCTTTGTCTTTTTGATATTAAGAAGGAGACCCATCTTTTCACTTTCTCTCTTGATCTTTCCTACAAGTTGTCTCAACCCTTCCTCAGTTTCTGATAACAAAGTTGTATCATCTGCGTATCTAAGATTGTCGATAACTCTACCCCCAATCCTCACACCGATCTCTGATTCTTCCAAGTCTGCTTTCCTCATCACCATTTCAGAGTACAGATTAAAGAGGAACGGGGATAGAATGCAACCTTGTCGCACACCTCTATCTATATCAAACCACTCAGTGTCTCCATATTGTGTTCTAACAGTAGCTTTTTGATCAGTATATAGAGATCTTATCATCTCTATTAGATGCACAGGAATGTTTAGTTGTTGCAATGCCTTCCATAATTGGTTATGTTCAACGCAGTCGAACGCCTTTTGATAGTCAATAAAACAAATGTAAATGTTTTTCTGATACTTGTAACATTTTTCCATAATCCACCGAAGGTTTGAAATATGGTCGCGAGTACCATGACCACGCCGAAAGCCAGCTTGAGAATCTGGCAGCTCTGCTTCTATGAACGGTCGAAGAAGTTGTTGGATAATATTTTACTACAGCTAAATTTGTAATACCGGTATACGAAAATATTTCAGAAGCATGAAATTTCAATCTAAAGTGAATGTAATATCCTACGTTACTCACAGCCTAATTGAGGAAAAATATTTAAATTTAAAATAAAAAAATAAGTCAAAGAGAATTATTGAATGATTAGATTTCAACAATTAAATTTAAGTTGTAGTTTTATTATATTTAGATACATTATAAATTACGTTCATAGAACCAGAATAATAAAAAAGGAAATAAAGTAAGAAATGAGAATTATGGTTGAAGAAGTTCAATTTCAATTCTAGTTTAGTTCAAATACCAATAGAGAATATGCGACACTTCTGCTGTTCTCTTAGTTTGACAGCAGCGCACCTAGTGGCAAGTCTTGGCAAATCAAATTTCAATACATATGCATGTTGCTAAATGATATATGAAGAAGTTCATATTTATAAATATTGACCTCGACAGAATAAGAAGAATAGGAATTTAGTAAATGAATAAAAATAAGAAATATAAATATAAAAATGCTACCGAACTTTTGTACAGGTTCGGTTGCGCTGGGGAATAAAATGCGACTAGAGCAGAATAAGTAAAAATCAGAGAATTTATTCAATAAAGAAAATACGAAAACTACAGATCTCAAATAAAATCGAATTGGTGGCTTCGTTATCGCTTACAGGCGTAACCCTCCTCGTAGCCTCCTCCTGTCGGGACGGTCCTGCTGTCTTCTCGAATCGGGACGGTCCTGGTGTCTTCTCTAGGTAATTGGACTGAGTAGTGCTGCCCAATTCTGTCTTCCTTAGTGGGACGGTCCTCGTCAACTTCTCCCGGCACTATGTGTGACTTCTTCGGCGAAGGATTGTCTTCTTCCGTAGCCTTCTGACGTTCAGCGTGCTTCTCAGCTTCTTTTCGGTAAAAAGTGCGTTTACCTCGGCTTGGCTTCTTCACTATCTCCGGTCTGGAGATCCTCTCGTGGCTCGGCACCAATGTACTACCCTACTCTCTCCTAGTGGAGCACTCTCTCACTCTTTCTCTCTCTGGGCGGTTGCCCAACAAACATCTCTGCTACTCTCTGTCTCCGACCTGGAGAACCCTTCGTGGCCGATCGCCACTGGCTAACTCTCTTTGCAGCTCTCCGCGCTGCTCTATATGCCCGCCGGCTGCCTCCCTTTCACTCCGACAGAGTCCACTACCGCAAGGGAGATTGGATTGGTTGAACTTATTCTTCTCACAAGGGAGACAGCGTCGGTCGGATCCAACAAAAAAAAGATAGGGGGGAAAATTGAACAGGTTCACAGGTAACAATATTTCGTCTTGTAATATAAATACGTAGGACTAGATAAGTAATGATATACAAAATAAAATCATTTAAAAAATTTATGAACATTTAAAAAAATTACACAACCGGTTTCGTCATCATTCGAGATGACGTTATCAACTAAATTAAGATACATCAACATGTGCCTAAATACAAAAGTGAAAAGTGTGAAATTTACATGAATCAATTTCGAAAACCCAATAATTTTTTTTTTTTAGAATTTAGGCCAATAGGAAGGGGGAAATTTCGACTTTGAAGGTCTGCGTCAGAGGAGCCGGAACCGGAAGTGATGTCATCATGTTGACTTGACTTCAGGACAATGAAAGTGGATTTTCTTGCTCCGGAATAAGGTTGAGTAGATAGACCGAATAGATATATCCGTGATGTCCAATTGTAGTTCTGGGAATGAGAACTAATAAAATAAACAACAACAACAACAGAAAGAAAACCAAAGAAGAAAAAAAAAAAGGAGGGGTGAAAAATTCTTGGATTATCCGGAGAGGAAGGAAAGGGGATGTGGATAGGGAATGGATTGAATGATCTAAGTTCTTTTGAAGCCGAATTCAGCTATTGATTGTATCGATAAACAATCGTTATAACAACTGGTATTTCTGAGAATAAGAACAGATTCCTTACATTTACGTAATGAGCTGTTTGGCTCATAGCAAAGAATGATGGGTTTTCCAAGATCAAGTAAATGGCCCGATTGAAGGGCATGGCAAGCTGTGGCGTAATTAGGATCACGAATTTTCAGGGCCGTGGTGTGCTGAGAGGTACGTTGCTTGATTTGTTGTTTTGTTTCGCCGATATAGAGACATCCATATTGACTACACTGGATGGCGCACACGACTCCTCTCCGTTGTGAGACATTATTATCAACGGGAATATGACTGAGGTGACGTGCAATAGTATTATTGCTTGGCGAAGTAATTACTATGCCCAAGGGCTGACTTCGGTTCCGGCTCCTCTGACGCAGACCTTCAAGTCGATCTTCCACCCTTCCTATTGGCCTAAATTCTAAAAAATCTTTTATTGGGTTTTTGAAATTCATTCATGAAAATTTCACACTTTTCACTTTTGTGCCGTGCCGGCGTCGTCATGAGGTCTAGACGGCTGTCTGCCATTGCGGCCAGTGGGCTGGTACCCGGGTTCGAATCCCGGTCGTGGCATGGATGTTTCTTTCTTCTTCTGTTTCTCCTTCTGTCGTTCCTGAGGATGCCACTTGATGCTGCCTCCTATTGCGTACCCTGGGCAACGCTTCGTTTGTTAAAGGCATCATATCTCGCCCGTTGTTGTTGGCCTAAAGAAAGACGACTAGTCTACGAGCCCGGGCATTTGTAAAAAAAAAAAAAAAGAAAAAAAGAATAACTTTTCACTTTTGTATTTTCATGCACCTCCGTGACCGCCTCAATTGGGTCGGTTTTTCGAACCAACCTGCGTCGGAATACCGAGCGTGTCGGACAGTCAAATGTCGGATTATCGTGAGTCAACTTTACTATTGCTATCATAGTTTTTCCAGTTCAACTGAGAAAAAGTTTTGAATAAGTAGATTCATTTGTTCTTAAACCAAAATTATTTTTAATTTTTGAAAAATCAAATGCTTGTAACTAACCAACGCCAGTTAAACTATTGTAATTATAAAAAAAAATTAAAAAATATATTAAATTTTTTAAAATTTTAAAAAAAAATATAAAAATTGCTTAAAAAAGTCTTATAGATAAACTTTTCTTCAATATTTAAAATTTTATTCCTTATTTCTAATTTATTTTCTATAGTTTGATGTTTATAATTACTATAAATTTTATTAAAAATTTTATATATTAACTTATTTATATTATATAATTGTTGTTTTGTTAAAATAACACTAACATTCTAATCCATAATTTAAACAGAATCTATCAGAGATTTGAATATAATAAGTTTTAGTTTAAAGTGATATTTATTTCTTACTTTTACATATATGTTTTATTATTTATGTAATCCTTTTGTAATATAATTATAATGTGTATTCCAATTATAATTATCATCAATATAAATACCTAGATATTTCTAATTATTTACAAAATCAATGGATAAGTCAATAGGTAAATTAAAGTTTATTTTATTATTTTTAGTTTTAACTATCATAATTTTTGTTTTCTTATGATTAATTGTAATTTTATTTTCGAATGCCCAAATAGAAATATTATTTAGATCTTGATGAAGATTCATGTAAGCACGATATTGATTTTGATCGCTACTAAGTACTTTTTTTTTTTTTTTATTTCTAAATTTTTTTGAACAATACAGTCCTGCTAGGTTTTCAAAGAAATCCTGTGGTGCAGGTGCTGAAAAAACACAGATATTAACATTTATATATATATACAAAATTAGTAAGTCCAAGATTTTACATTAGTATTGTGAAAATTAACATACATATACTAATTCCAAAAAGAAAACAAAATTAAAGTAAGTACTATTTATAAATATAATTCATTACAACATATATTTAAGGTTGCCAAATTATTTTTTTATTTATTATGCTACTTATAATTTCCTTTTTTAAATGTTTATAAGTATTAATTTGAAAAACTTCTAAGTCTAATTGTTTAAAAATTTTAAATAACATTCTATTTTTGTCTCTCATACCAAAATTATTTTTTGGAGGATCAAAACGAATTAGATTATTCCAAACATTTCTAGTATTTAATTCATTTACATTATTTTTTAACTTATTTGACATATAATAGAAGTTCTTTAAAATAATAATGTACATAATTTTTTCATTAGGTAACATAATGTTATAAAAAATTCTAATATCTTTTTTTTGTTTATCAGTATAGAACTTATAATTATTGAAAATTTGATTTAGTATTTTTTCAATTAATCTATTTATATTTTCTAATTGTATTTTGCTTAAATAAATCCAACATTCAATTCCATTGCAAAGAAAAGATTCAATAAAAGCTTTATAAATCATAATTTTTTGTTTTACAGGAAAAATATATTTAATATGGTTAAACATAAATAAAAACGTATTCATCTTTTTTACAATTGCTTGATAATGACTGTTCCAACTTAAGTATTCATCAAGATAGATACCTAGGTATTTTCATACCTATACTTTTTCAATTTTTTGGCAATTACATAGTAGATTAGAATTATATATTCCTTTACATTTTGTATCATGCAGAATAATTTCTACATTTTCAATTAACGGTTTATTTTTTGTTTTGACTATTATCAGTTTTGTTTTTTTAAGATTTATTGTCATTTTGTTTGCAATCGACCAAGAAATAATAGAGTTTAAATCAGTCTGTATTTGGTTTCGTGCATTTGTTAAATCTTCATTATCATTAAGCAATAATACATCATCTGCGTAAGAATAGATTTTAGAATGGGATATGTTGTCAAACATAGAATTTGTATATAAAATAAAAAGCAGCGGTCCTAAATTTGATCCCTGCGGAACCCCTCTTTTTAGATTAAAGAGCTTACTGTAATTATTTTCAATTTTAATTCTAAATTTTCTATTTTACTAAGTACATCATCTTCATTAATATATATAGAACAATTTTTTATGGAATTTCAAACAGAAGTTATGTATAAAATAAAGATCCTAAATTTGACCCCGGAGGAACACCGCACTTGATGTTATAAATTTTACTTATATAATTATTTATTTTAATTTTAAATTTTCTATTTCTACGATATTTATTAGATTGTAGAGATCGCCTCTAATGCCACAGTTCTTTAGTTTATTTAACACTATTCATATTATTTATGAATATTCTTAATGATTTCCTCCTTTATAGATTAGTATACTATATGCAATCTTCCTTAAATTAGGATAAATATTTATTTGGAAAGATAGTTTTAACAAGTTCAACAATTATTGCAGCCAAAAACAGCCCACACTCTTCAAGTCCTTCTGGGATATGCAAATACGAGGTTTCGTTCATTCAGGACTTGCTGCTAAGAGCGCTGTAGGTCTTTGTCCTGCTGTTAATCCCTCAGCATCGGGTATTCTCTTTATGGTATTTGGTTTAGTTTAGTTTAGCCATCGCCCATAGTTGGCTGTTCAGCCATTTGATCCCTTGCCGCCCAGTAGAGCCGTGCCCATCCTTCAAGGGTGTCTTCTCGTGCATCAACCATCAATGCACTGCAACTGAGAAGATAATCAGCATTGCCCTCCCCCTGCATGCAAAGCGAGCAGAGGGGGGAATCAGAAATGCCGATTTTATGTAAGTGGCTCTGAAGATAATCGTGGGCAGTGACCATTCTGAAAGTGGTCACTGGAACGTCTCGAGGCAGGTTGTTGGGGATGGATTTTGAAATGGCAAACGTTTCCCAACTTTTACCAACAGCAGATGCTTTCCAAGAGTCCTCCACTGCTTTCAAGATAATAGTAGAGATTTGGTTTCTGATGGAAAAATAAGGAAAAAGGAGCAGAGATTGGAAGGATCTCTCTTTGGCAAGTTTGTCAGCCTGTTCATTGCCCTAAATATAGCAGTGCAGTGGCCAGATATTCATTGTAAGTGGATGTCAATAAGAGCTTGCATTTCAGTCCTGGATAATTTCTAATGTTACTTCTAATAAAAATACTTGAAAAAGTTCACAATCTAAACTAAATGTAATATTCTAAGTTACTTACACACTAATTTAGTAAAAGAATTCAAATAAGAAAATAAATAAATAAAGATTCAGGTAATGGAATTTATTGTTTTAACTCTCTTTCTTCAAAAATTAGTTTCCTTAAAGTTATATGTAGTTTTGATTTTATTTAGATACATTATAAATTACGTTCACCGAACCAGAATAATAAAAAATAATGAGAAAATGAGAATTATGGTTGAAGAAGTAAAATTTCAGTTCAGGATAATTTCTAATGTTACTTCTAACAAAAATATTTAAAAATGCTTACAATCTAAAGTGAATATAATATTCTAAGGTACTTACTCCCTAATTGAGTAAATGAATTGAAATAAGAAAATAAATAAATAAAGATTCAGGTAGTGGAATTTATTGTTTTGTTTTAACTATTTTTCTTCAAAAAATTAGTTTCCTTAAATTTAAGTTGTACTGTTAATTTTATTTAGATACATTATTAAATACGTCCAAAGAACTTAGAATAATAAAAAAGGAAATAATGTTAAGTGAAATGAGAATTATGGTTGAAAAAGTCAAATTTCAGTCCAGAATAATTTCTAATGTTACTTCTAATAAAAATATTTAAAAATGCTTACAATCTAAAGTGAATGTAATATTCTAAATTACTTACTCCCTAATTGAGTAAATAAATTGAAATAAGAAAATAAATAAATAACGATTCAGCTAATGGAATTTATTGTTTTGTTTTAACCCTCTTTCTTCAAAAATTAATTTTGCTGCTTTATATAATTACTTTTTCATTTTACAATTTACAAATTATACTTTTTCAAATATGTAATTTAAGAAATATTTTAATTTGTACTATTTTATTAATATATAATCAGAAAGAATTTTAATAAGAATATTTATTGGAAGCATTGGTTTTATAACTCAAGATAAATTTAAAGTATTAAATAAAAAATTTCTTTAAATAGCAAAATATTTAAATAATAAAAATAGATATGAAAATTAGACAACTATTCGAAATATCAGAAAACATATACTTCAAATAAACATCCAACAATATCAACTCATTATTTCGTCGAATATTTCGATTTTTTAATCAAATATCTTTATCAAGGGATATTACATAGAAGAGAAAAACTACCTTTCTCCTTCTAAAAACGATCAATAATATAATAGACTGAATCAAAATTAAAAGGTGAAAAGCAATCAAAACGTGAAAACATCCTAAAACAACAAATAAGTTAAAACTTCAATACAACAATAAGTAAAACATAAGAAATCATCAATTTAAGCAATAAACAAAACAATAATATAAACCAAAACGTGAGCAAACAACCAAAAGATAAATAAACTTACATTAACTTTTAGTTTTGCTTTTAGATTCTTGTTTTTATCAGTGTATTATTTGAATACACCAAACAAAATTACATTCCCTTTTAAAACCTTTTCTTTATTAATACACCTACTCCAGTTGATAAAACATGATTGGAGAAGCAATCTTTCAGTCTCATCCTGAGACTCATAAAGGATACTTATATGAGGATCAGGGTTGTGATTTAAGTCAAGACTGTGGTCAGCCCAATCTTTTTTATCTATTTACCTTTTCTATTTCTCCTCATAATTATTTACTATAATTATTATATGTTAGTTGTAAATAATATAGTTAATATATATTATACAGTCTATAATTATTTACTATTATTTATCTCAGAATTATTTACTATGGAGGTAATGGTTTGTTTAATAAAAAACAAAGTAGGAATAATGATGCTAATTATTTATGTAAAATGGGAATAATTTATTCTTTGAAATGTTTGAGACTCGAAAAGGTATATATAGGGGGTTCAGGAAGATCTTTGAAAGAACGTGTGGATGAACATATAAGAGCTTTCAGGAAAAATAGAAAAGGTATTTCGGATTGGGCTGACCACAGTCTTCACTTAAATCACAATCCTGATCCTCATATAAGTATCCTTTATGAGTCTCAGGATCAGACTGAAAGATTATTTATCTCATAATTATTCACTATAGAGGTAATGGGTTTAATAAAAAACAAAGTAGGAATATTGTTTCTATAAAATAGGAGTAATTTATTCTTTGAAATAGAGAGGCTGCGTATCTATACAAACCTCTCTGACATTTTTATCCAAATTAATGCCAATGGATAACTTTAAGAATTTATAATTTTGATGTGCAACTTTAGTTTTGTTTACAATTATTTTTCTTCTGTTTCTAAAAAAATTATTTAAATTGGAAACAACAAAATTTTCTGGGTATTGATTCAACAACAATTTTTTTTTAGATCATTTACTTTACCTTTCCTTGAAACCCGTAAAACTGGGTATTCTCTTCGACCTGTAATAAATTCTTTTCGGCCTTCTTTTCAAGGAGTGGGTAAATTTTTAAATAGTATTTTGCAAAAATTATCCTTTAATAAACCTAATGTTTTAATCATGGATTCTCCTTGTTTCATAGGTGTTTTTAAGAATTATAATGAAAATATGGGTAAACGAAGAAAAAAGTAAAGTTAAAGTAAAGAAGGCGTTGAAGCAATGTATACTAACATCCCTGTTGATGACGCGCTTAAAATAATTCAAGAGAAATGTTTGGTTAATCATTACATATTAAAGTCCTTTAACACTTGTAAACATATCAACGTATTAAAGTCCATGCTGATTTCATAAAATTGTTAAATATGTTGTGTAGTAATAAGTATTTTTAGGTATAAAGATAAATTTTATTTACAGTCAAAAGACTTCCCGATGGGTAGTCCTCTTTCGGGTACTGTCTGTATCATTTACTTCAATTGGGTTGAAGAAATCATATTTTAAAATGAGACAAAGCCAAATATACATACCTAAGATATGCTGATGACGTTTCAGTTTTGTTAGAGGGAACGGAATGACAGTTTTCTAAGTTCTTTTCCTAAATAAACTCTTATCATCGTGATTTAAATTTACTTTTGAGAAAGAAAAAGGAAGAAAACTTCTGTTTTTAGTTACAATATTTTGATTAAAAATGATAATAATTCTTTGAGTTTTGAACACTTTCAATAATCATATCTGTTATTGATTGTGAAAATATTATAGTTATTTATAAACGGAATAAAGTCTTTCTTTATTTGCTGGGCAGAGTTGGTTATAACTATAAGTTCGTACTTTAGTTGTAAACGTTCTTGGCTTATTTATGACAAAGCACTTGTTGCTTCGCCGCTGACTTGATAGGAACTAACTTCTTCTCTCGCTCCCAACAATCGACACACTTCTGCGTGCTGTGATGCTCGCGCCTTTCGATTGTTGGCTTGCGATCTTTTCTGCCAGTTGCTTTTGGCAAGGTTCTTTCTGAGAATAATTATTTACTTTATTCTCCACCAACAATTCAGTGTTATTTGTCATCATTGAAATAAGGGATTTAAATAACACTTTAAATTATTTCACCACAATATCAAAGTAAACATATGCTGAATTTTAATTCTAATCACGCATATCTACAAAAAAGGTTATTATCTGGAATAATTTGAAAAGAATTACTAACTATACTGAAGACTTTAAATTATGGAACGGTAAAGTAAATGATCTAGAAAAGAAATTGTTGTTGAATGAATACCCAGAAAATTTTGTTGTTTCCAATTTTAATAAATTTTTTAGAAGTAAAATAATTGTAAGCAAGATTAAAGTTGCACATCAAAATTATAAATTCTTAAAGCTATCGATTGGCATTAATTTGGATAAAAATGTCAGAGAGGTTTGTGTAGAAAATAATCTCAGAATTATTTACTAAAGAGGTAATGGCTTGTTTAATAAAAAACAAACTAGGAATAATGATACTAATTATTTATATAAAATGGAAGTAATTTATTCTTTGAAATGTAGAGACTGCGGTGAGATATACATAGGGAGTTCAGGGAGATCTTTGAAAGAACGTGTGAATGAACATATAAGAACTTTCAGGAGAAATAGAAAAGGTATTTCGGATTGGGCTGTCCACAGTCTTGACTTAAATCACAACCCTGATCCTCATATAAGTATCCTTTATGAGTCTCAGGATGAGACTGAAAGATTGCTTCTAGAATTATGTTTTATCAACTGGAGTAGGGGAATTAATAAAGAAGAGGTTTTAAAAGTGAATGTAATTTCGTTTGGTATATTTAAATAATACACGGATAAAAACAAGAATCTAAAAGCAAAACCAAATTTACTGTAAGTTTATTCAAGACAAATATCTTTTTGTATACTTCTTCTTTATCATAATATTTCGAATTGTTTTTTCGACTATTCTTCGTCAGGTAATACAAAATAAAATGTATAAAGGGAATACATTATTCCTCTTTTCACA
>JAFIDM010011451.1:99582-122375 GCA_023159025.1 Thereuonema tuberculata | reverse complement strand
ATCATTAATAGGCTGACTGTGTTTACTACTACAATGATAATGCAAATAACCTCACATCACCTAAAAGATCATTAATAGGCTGACTGTGTATATTTACAGGATGACATATTAAGACTGACTATATTGACTGGCTGTACATTAGACTGGCTATATGTGTGGCTATGTGTGTGTGTGTATATATAATATATATATACTATGCTTTATGTATCTAACTATCTTATAAAATCTAGTATAATATAGCTAACTAAAAAACAACAAATGTAATTCATTTTTTTTAATTCTTGACTAGTACAAATTACAATAATTGGATGAGTACATAAAGTACTTTAATAGCTCATAATTAAATTGTTCTATTCTTCAATTTGATTAAAAGTTCTTAGTTCAATAATATTAATATCTATGCTCGGCATTGCTTAAGTTGCTTAAGGAGTCTTATCGTTGAAGGATCACTAACACAGTGATTATGGAAGTTCACACAAAGTAAATCACGTGACGTTCTGTCACTGCTTAATAAATTAATAAATTCACTCACTAAAATACGCTTGCCATTTCGCACTCTTTCAAAATTAGCACATAAAATCTTCTACTTGAAGATCAATCAAATAATAAACTTATAGATTTAATCACTATCGAAGTAACACACTTGGTTCTTCTGTAATTCAAAGCACTAACTATTTTGCACTATATCGCCTATGTCTTATTATCTTCACTTTAAGATAAAGTTGTAATATCAGCTTCTTCAAAATTATTCACTTGCTACTGTCGATGATATTCACCCGATAAATGTTCGTTGTTATTTCGTAGATTATCCACTTGTAACTTTTAGTAATGTATCCACAGTTCTTGAAATGATTTGACTATGTTGACTTCTTATGACAATTATTTCACACAATTTCGCTTGTTAACTTTCCGACTTCTCTTAATTTTCCCGCTTGCTTGCTTCAATAAACACTCGAATGAATAACCTGCAATGGGGTTTTCTTTTGAATCAATCGTATGCTTTCTATCTTCAGCTTTGTGCAGTCTAAGTTTGAACCATAAAACAGCGAATTGCATTAGGCCTAACGAATTTCTACACAACGAAAGTACCGCTCAAAACTAACTAACCGTATATAAATTGCTGCCAACTTGTCTTATATATGTTCAGCAAATCCAATATATTCCAGGGTTGATGAAATAGATTGCTTGAACGTTAAAAATAACTTATTTCAACATTCTTTAACAAGACCGCTATCGAGAACCGTTAACGCTTCTAGGAGGAAGGACCTGGTTGATCACGTGATTTCTCAGCCCCCTGGCCTTCCGTTTCTCGTTGGCCTCGAGTTGGCACTTGCATTCGGGCAGTTGGAAGAAGTCGATTGAACGTGAGACAACGAGGTTGGTTCGTCTCATGCCTCAGAAGGAATGGAGAGCGGGAAGTTCGATATCGCAAGGTCACTGCCAAAAGTAAAAGGAGTAAATTAATATGTTCGCAGTGGACAAAAACTAATTATTTGCAAAGATCCCGATATCCTAATCGATAAATTAACGGTCAATATTTTCTGTGAGAACAGAAAAATTCCCTAAGTAGAACTGATTTAAATAATTAATTATTCCAAAATAAAAGGAAAATTATTTTGGTAAATTGAAAGCTATTATTCTTCGAACAGTTGTATTATATAGTAAAGAAGATTTCTATCGGAAAGCATTCATAAAGAATTTGTGAAGATAGAAGATTTAAATACGTTTTGAATTGTGAAAGGCGATTCCATTCCGAGGGAGGTGACACGAAACCGGAGCTACGAACTTTATCGTTTCATATATGATTATATCTTCAGGAAGAAGAGGAACGGAAGACTATTCGTTTGGACGGCTAAACAAGTATTAGTTTATTGTAAAGAATTGGTTTGAATTTTGGATTCCAACATTTCTAAGGAATTGAACATTTACGGAGTTCGTAAAGACAGGAACGGTCTAAGTTCAACTCAACACAGGGTAGAAGAGTTTGTGAAGCTGAATATCTTGAAGTGCATTCGTGTTATGAACTGGATTATTTATTATACCCATTCTACAAAGGCTGAGTGGACTGATTTTTACAGCAATAGTTGCTAATATTGGCGTGTGGATTTTAAGTTCGTGAACTAGATTCAAATGTTCAGGGATAAATTTGATATATTAGTAGGTCTTCCACTGATTTGGGCAGTTGGATAAAATCATGCTCGCCAAAGGCAAAGGCAATATTCTTGCTAAGGTATGTTGTGATCTTCACATTTCTATGAAATGCTTAGTATGGTATTAGGTATGTGACTGATAAACTCGGCCATGTTAAAAAAAAATAATCAAACCAATTTTGCTTAGTTAATTTACTGTTCACAGTAAAGTAAAGGATACCGGCATATTCTTCATATCATTCAAATAGATAGCCAGTGTAAATAATCTGTATCTGCTGTGGAATCACGGTGGAATTTTACCATAAGGAAATCATAGTGTGACTATATGTTCAGTGACCTTTAACAAAGGTTTACTTTTTCGAATTTAATGTGAATGATAGTAAGTAATTTTACTACTTCTAAACATGTGGGTTGGAGGTAGCGAGTTCAATTCTCGGCCTCGGCGGAGGGCGGGGAATTTTTCCACGCTCCTTTCTCCTCCAAACGGATCCTACGGTCTACCCAGCCCTCTGTAGATTGAGTACCGGGTTTCTTTCCCGAGAGTTAAAGGCGGGCGTGCGTCAGGCTGACCTCCTGACCTCAACTTCGTCCCGTTAGGTCACGAAAAGATGGAGCCTAACCTCCAGCTGCCCCAAGGGTCTGTAAAGACCTGTTAGTGGGATACTTTCAACTAAACATGTGAGCGTTACTACTTATTTTGTTAAATGATACACTTTATTGTATCAGTAACTGAATATCTGTTATTTTGTAATAGTTATTTTGTAATAGTGAAATATTTAGGCACATTTTTAAGAATGATTAACAAAATTTAAATGGATCCATAATAACATTATGGCATTTATCATTTACATTTATTTCCTGAGATAACGAATTCCTTCTTAAATAAAATTTTTGATTTCAACTTATCTTTGACGCTCTTTCATTTGTTACTTGAAATTAAGTGATTAAATAACATTTTACAGTGAGGAGCATGTATTTATTTAGTTAGTCGGAATCTTATTTAGATAGTTATCTAAAATTAGTTTTACTTCTCGTCATATTTTACAATTATATAGATACTAGAAAGAATAAAAAAAAAATTGTGCATGCAGGTATTCCAGTGATCTGCATCTAACGAAGTAAAGGATGCGATGATCGAGTTAGTGATTTAGATTAACCTTATTCATTCCTTTACAGAGAGTTGGCTATGATATTTTTTTTAAAATAGACGAAATTAGAAAATCATGAACTTCGTTGCCGGCAATGGTACGTCCGTGACGATGGAAGTTTGTTTGGATCACAACCCCCCCCCCCCTTTACTTCCGAAGGTGGCTGTTAGGGCGATGTATGGCCCTGCAATACTGTTAGTTATTTCTCATCTTTTACGAAGAATGGGAAGGTGTTGTACCTCCGTCATATGTATACCTTGGACTTACATTGATTGTAATACTATCTGTTGGGTTGGGTTAAAATTAAGACAAGTGGTGCATGGATTTGCTACCATATGTCTCTGGCAATTTTTGCTCGTTGATGAGAGATGCAATGTGTTACATGTAAAAAATTAGTCATTTTTTCCCCTATTAATGTTTCAGTTATTTAAGTATTTTTCAGTTATTTCTTTTCCATTTAAAATTGTAATTATTTGTTTTTATGTGAAAATGTTAGGTAGGTCTTATAAAGCATTGTTTTAGCTTCAGAAACATGTTTCAAACTACCTTTAGGTTAAGCTCCAAATGTTTAGTAGCCATTGTTTGATACATGACCAAGTGTTGTAGCTTGAACCTAGTGAAAGTATTGTACCTCGGACCGGTTCGAAGTACAACAATATTTTCCAAAAACAAATGTCTAAACATTCATTCTTTCAAATAATCAAATATATATTTATTTATTAAAACTAAAGGTATGCCTGTTTTAGATAACTTGCAAGAGCTACAACATTAATGCATCTCTTATATCATCCCACGCCTTTGATTATAATCATCATTATTGCTTAACGAGACTAACTTCTAAGAATCTGTGACAATGATTTCAAGAGGAAATATTGATACATTGAAAGCTTTTGGATTCATTTCTCATTATATAATAATCAGCTTTCAAATCAAATAATGAGATATTATGTAAACTCTTTAATTAAAGACTCAAGATCTAGAAAATATAGAATTAAAGAATTTACATTAAAATTATAAAATAACACACCTTTATGCTTACAATTTTAGTTTTCACGATCAACTTCAGAGAGCGCTCACCCACATGTCTTTTTTGTTTAAACCATATTAACCAATAAAACAACGGTCCCTCTTTATTGGTCCAGTACATAACCGATAGTTTTTAACAATTTTTTTTCACCTCTTTATATTCTCGTGTTCCACTAAGCTGAAGTTGACCTAGCGCTATGCAGGCCGAAACCGTTCTTGTCCTTGTGCTTGCCAAATATTTTAAAAGTTACTATTTTTAACCTGATCTTTAACTGGATTAAGATTTTTTCAATGTGTGAATAATTTTTAAGATTTATTTATGTTGATGTGAAACTAATGTCTAATGATTGTAACCTAGGCTATTTATATTCTACTAATAAGGTTTGTTTGTTTTCAGGATAAAACGCGAAGAGCCTCGAGGAAAGCAGAAATAAAAAAAAGGCTGTTGTTAAAGAAGACACTGAGAAAGCAGTGGAATTAATTTTGGATAAAAACATCACAATGTCTGGTGCTGCAAAGCAAATCAAACTCTGTAAAGCGACCTTGTTAAGCCGCCTCAAATCCTTCAAGGAGTCAGGTTTGCAAAAACGTTTTTACACCAAGGCAATGATGTAAAAAATGTTTTCACTGATGAAGAAGGAATAATATTAGTTTTTTACATTCAAAAAGCTGCTCAACTTCAGTATGGCTTAACTTTAGAAGATGTGCGAATATTAGTCTACAAGTTTCATTAAGAATTATATATTTATAAAAATTGCCAAAGCATACTTTTCTATAACGATATTAATTTTTATTCAATATCAGTAATGTTCAGTGAAATTTCTTTACAGGTACGTTTTTGCCTACTTACTGCAGTTTAGCTACTATTGTACTCAATAAATGGTAATTTCTTTTTAATGTGAGTTTTGCTTCAAAACCCAAAATGTTGTCCAAGGTACAACATATCTAGGACCGTGGTACAGAACAGGTGATGTACTTCGGTCCTAGTGTAAATTTTTTTTCAAAAACCACAGAAAAAACTGCTATATAAACTCCATAATAATATATGTAGTGTATAAAATAACAAAGTTTTCATGAAAAATATTTTAGCCTTTTCTTTAATAATTACGACCACGTAAAAAATTTAAATGTCAAAAAAGGTCCAAGGTACAATGCCTTCCCCTATAATTCTAAAATTTAAGAAAATTAATAAATTTTAACTGAATTTCCAAGGATTGATTTATTGAGAGGCTTAAATAGAGTTGATGAATGTCCAGCGAAAACAAAATATATGCACCCCATCAAATTACTTGTTTAAAATTCTGACTGAATAACGGTACCCGAACTGAGTACTCGTTATTTGCCTAAGATATTTTCCTATTTCTATGAAAGTGGTTAACGAATCAAAAGCCAAACAATGAGTAAAATTACAATAAATAAGTATATATATCTTATCAGCAGTGATTCCCGATCAATTAAAAGTTATCTCATTGTCAATTTTTATTAAAAATGTACTTCATTAATAAGGAATTTAACGTGTCTAATAATTCAACAAATGATAACCAAGGAAGGCACAAGGGGAAAGTAAAAGGATTTCGCACCCCCCGGCGAGAGACTGGGATTAGGACTTGGATTATTCTTTCTCTCTTCTTTATTCCCTGTTTCTAAACTCATTTCAGAACTTTTGTTGTTACCAGCTTAGCATGTCTCAGTCACTCTTTTTCCATTACAACTTTGATAGAACATCGGTGCAATGGTGGGGTATTGTAGAAGAAGTGCTATAAAAGTTTTACTTATATTACTGTATAAAATTGTTTTTAGAAGATTTATAAAGAAGTAATTAAAATTGTTTTTCATTGATGGATATACTACTGAGGTTTGAGTAAACATAAAATTAGTTTCATCCCAATATAAATGATGCAGTGTTTCATGTTCTGTAGGCAAATCATATCTGACACCAGGAGTACTTTTCATGGCCCTCAGGAATTCTAGTCTAACAAGATACATATTTTTGAGAGATTTTACACAACCTTTGGCATAAACAAAACAATAATCTCAGTATCAAGAACTTTCTGTTTATGTGAAAGCCCTAGTTTCAGATTTACATATACTTAAGACCATATTGTAGTTCATACAGAATCTAATATCGAAACTGTTGAGTTGAAACTACAGGCAATAGGGAAGTGATTTTGGGAAGTCTCTTAATAGATTCCATCATTAAAAATTTCAGCTCTCAAGTATAAATAGTTGTTCAGGTGATAAACCCTTTCATTTTTACACCATTATGAAAGTAGTTTTTTTATTACTTTCATATTTAATTTTAAGTCTTTTTAGCCTTAAAATTAAGTTTGATAAAACTTGAAAGGAAAAACTAAACTTCCATGATAGAAATTAAAGGAGCTAAATGTAGAATTAAAAATCTATTATCTCCTCTCTTCTGCGATACGAATGAGAAGTATATTTATGTAATTGAATCATTATCAGTTCTCCTGGTAAATACGTAAATCTTGTTCAATTAATATTTCCAATCGAAATTAAACTAACACTTTTATTAAATTATTTGGGTTTTTTTCTTGTGAGATATTTCACATAAAACAGTTTTTGTTTAGAATTATTAATATGCCATTCTAAAAAATTGTAAGAATTATATATCCTATTTCTAGTTACTGGAAATATGATTTCTACTTTTCGTTTTATCTTTCATTACATTTGCTTTTATCTTCAGTGTTCTTGTCTGGAATGAATATGTAATTAATTATCTTGTAAGCCTATTAAACATTGATTTCCTCATTTTTATCAGGGAAAGAAGTGATTTTTTTTATCCATCAATTTTTATAAATACAGCAACAGGAATTTATAATTTATTATTAATCAGCGTTTTTATAATTAGCGTTTTAGGTCAAATTTACTTTTTTAAAAGCTCAGTCTCATTTCAGCCATTATTCCAACTGAAAAATTGAATTATGGGCTGTGAAAGTGTGTAGACATGTTTTGGGGACCGCTTGGACAAGAATCACCATCGTTTCCAAATCAAATGGTAAATCAAAAAAAATTCTACATTTCTCTGTTTTTATTTGAAGAAGATCTAAATATATCTTCCACATTGAATTTATAATCATTTAAAGTATGTATATTTTTTGGGACAACCCATATACATTGAATTTTTAACGATGACATTACTTAAATACTTCAATACTTGAAAAATGCAATTTTTCGATTTTTCTGACTTCAGCGAAAACTGAAGACTAATAAAATAAGGAACATGGAAAATTTATTTGTAATTTGTGTAATGTAACCTATTTTTTAAAGCAAAAGATGTCAGCTTTATTACAACAAATTTGTTAATTACAAATATATAATTAAATATATCATTAAATTTACTATTTACGTTTCAATAAACTATAGAACTTTTAATTTTACAGAATACTATTACCACCGATACAAAAAACAATGGATCTATCTTTCGTTTTTCAATGTTATATTACAAATAGTAAATATTTATAATAAATTTTAAATATCTTAGGATCAATAAATATAACTTACTTCATTTTCAATTTAAACTTTAGAAATAATACTGATTTTACAGAATATACATTACTTTTAGTTGTAAATAAGTTGAAAACTTGAATAATTTATTTTAAATTTGTCTTTAATTATCTTTACTTTGATTCCAAAACAAAAATGTAGCTAAAATTCCTTTTTCATCTTTTATATCATTTCTTTACTAAAGCCTATTTACGTGAAAGTCAAATCCAACTGAAGGAATAGAAAGCAAAGAATTATTGAAGTTTTCAATTTTTTTATAGATAGATCTATAATATAGATCTGTTAAAAATATTTAAAAATTTTGGAAAATTGTTTTTCGGTATTTTTTTGTCATTTTTTCATGTTTTTATTGAGCATCACATGTTTTAATTCTTTTTACCTCATTCTAGTTTACTGCAAACGTTATTTCGAGAAGGTACTACTGTTTTTCAAGACATTCCCTCACCTCTTCGATTTCATCGGGAATTTGGGATTTGGTGCAACTCTCCTACTTGTTTGGGATGTTTTCTTTTTGGAAGCAGCGCCAACCACAGCAGAAGATGGTTTCTGTCGTTTCGAGGAACTTGAAGAGCTGCCTTTGCTTCTTCCACAGGAAACTCGGTCGCTTTTCTTCAACTGAGCTCTGATTTCTGGTGAAAGTTGGTATTTGGCTTGTGCGCCTTCCCCTCTTGTGTGAATCACTGATCCTTTCTCAAGCGCCCTTTTTAGGTAACTTTTGACACTTTGTCGCTTCTTGTCAGGATCTATGTTGTGCTTCCTTTTGAGATAATGAAGGATCATCTCAACGGTCGATCCCCTGGGTTCTTTAAGCTGCAAAATAGCGGAATTCACCAAAGTACTTATTTTGGGAGATGGATTTGCAGCGTTTGGTTCCGTGAAAGATAAACGGTTTTCTGACGCTCTTTCCTGTGGAGGAGCCATTGCACCTTCCACAGATTGATCTTGGTGGTCTTCGTTGTCAGAATCTCCGTCGTCATTTGGATCATCCTGATTACCGGAACCATCAGAAGCCAGAACCAGTGACTCATCATCATTTTCTTTCTCAACCAAGAGATTGTCTCGATTGGGAATCTCAAAATGCAGATTGTCTACGTTTTGCATTGAAACCACTTGATCAGAAAGGCCATTCTGTTTATTGTCGTTGTTCTAATAAAAAAAACAAAAATGTATATCTATTGACTTCAATCAATTATGGTATTGAATTCTAACTGGCATTAAAAAAAATAAATTTGGTTGTTTCTACATTCAAAATATATATTTAAATATCTTTATATAATATATTTGTTCTGTATATTATATATATGTATACTTGAATGTAGAAACATACATTTTTTTTTTTAATTTTCGTTAAAGTAAAAAACAAAAAATAGTTAGAATTTGTGAAAGAGATATTATTAAAAGTTATTAAAATTAATAAAAAAAGAGAGAAGACTGAAAAACTAAGATTGATATTTCAAAATAATAATAATGGAAAAGCAATATTCCAATTAAACCAAGATTTGCTTAGCAGGAAAACCTTAATCATTTTTGCAGTTTTGTTTAGAGACATGGCAGTTTTTGAATTTATTTGAAGAACTCTGCTACTTGTTTAAAGCTCTTTATCTCAAAAGAAAATTATTTTACATTGAGTAAACTATATCTTCTTTCAATGTCCAGAAGATATTTAATATCGTTCGATCTGAAAAGATGGTTCATGACCATTGAAGTGCTTTATTATTAATCTTAAAAGATTAATTAAGTTCTCCTTTGTCCAGAAATCTGACAATTATACATTTTGTTCTCTCAGATTTCTTTTAAGCCAGTGCAAATTGATAAATATAATGAAACCAACACTAAGTTCATTATGGTGTTAAAATCTGGTAAAGAAATTTGAAATCTTTATTACTGGCTTAACTGGATTTCTCAAAGAGGCCTTAAAAATCGTCAGTGCATTTACCTTGTTTGGATAACAGTTGAAATTATTATCCTTTACAATCTCTCCTTTGCTTATTCATTACATCATCAATTAAAAATACAAATTCATTTCCATGTTCATTCATGTTTTGTAATTCATCGAATACTAAGTTTCAAGAATTCTGCTGTATCTCTAAAGTAAATTTTAAAACACAAATATGTATCTAATGAGTATATAATCCAGTGTATCTAATATTAAAGAAATAATTTCAAACTTCATTTTGATTAAGAATCATGATATACGTAATTAAAAAAAAATTAAGGGACTTTCTTAAAATAAAATTATTAAAATTAATAACTGTTTGGTTATTCCTTAATTCGTCGCCAACTATTTTAATTATTTCTATGAAAATTGTCGGAAATATAAAAATACTATATTATTTATCTGGTTTATTAAATCTGTAATTACTTATTAAGAATTTTTTTAATTAAATCTCATTCATGCATGTTGCGGATAATCCTATTTTATTTTCAAGAAGAAAATTCTTTATCAGACTGTTCAGAGATTATTTTTCTTAAAAGATTTATTCATTTTATAGATTTAAAATTTCAAAGGTTCGTTGGATATGGGCATTTTGAAGTTATTTTTCTTAAAATAAAATTCTTTAGTAAAATTGAGAAGCAATTTTTTTTAAATAAGAGACTTATTTTTGGTAGGAAACGAAAAAATAAAATAAGGAAAAAATAGTTAACCGCCATCTTGGTCCTGTATTTACATTTGGGTTTCGACACATTTTACGTCATCAGTTTTCCATAATGAGGAGAAAGTTCTTTCACATTGACATACGTTTTGGAAATTCTTTCCGAACAATTAATAAATATCTATTATAAAAATAACTAATTAAAGTATTAGTAAAACTTAATCATCAATTAAAAGCATTAATTAGAAGCATTTTTTTAGCACGAAATGTTTTTCTATAGTAAGATGATCAACCTTGGCTCTTACAGGGATAATCTCCAGCTTTCGAAATCAATTTTTATTTTTTTTTTTTTTTATTTATTTATTTCTAAATTTAAAATTACAGTCCTGCTAGGTTTTCAAAATGAAATCCTGTGATGCAGGTGCTGAAAGTATAAATAATTTATATTTGTAATTTAAAAAGTATTAATCATATAAAATCATATAAAAATTATATAATTACGCAATTATACGAATTATACTTAAATTAGATTCAATTATATAATTATATAAAAATCAATATATCACAGAAATATAAAAAGAAAATCAAATACAAAAAGAAAATTATTATAAATATCATTCATTACAATCAAATTTAAGGTTCCCAATGTTTATACAGTAAACATTAAGATATAAATTGAATGATATAAAACTTAATGGCTATTTACAAATTATTCACATTTTTATGTAATTTTATGACATTTTAGCAGAATTACGGTGCTATTTATCCTACCATGGCAAATGCTAATAATGCATACAAAAAAAATTAAATAGAGGTGAAAAAAAACTGTTAATAATGTTCATTTCTAAGAATTTAAGATATAATCAAGGTTTTATAAAAAAAACAACACGTATTTTCAAGCCATAACAGAAATATTCTGGAGGGCAAGTAAGCCATAAACTTTTAGAGCTTATCCAACTGTCTCATGTACAACAAAGTTCACCTAGCTTTGTCAAATGGGTATAGATTTTCTTAAGTTGGAGATTTGAAATGAGAATTTTTTGAATTATAAGATAAAAGATATAATTATTTTATTAACAAAATGCTTCAAAAATAACAAAAAGACAATTTAATTTTAAAGTAAAAGCAAATAGAACGAACTATTCTTGTATTTCCTATATAAAAGAACCTTTATTTTTTTTTTGGCTTCCAACCAATTCAAGATTTCATTTTTGAATTTTTTTTAACTTTTTCTCGAACTAAAATTTAAGAAGACTTATCACAGGTTTATGCTAATCTGTTAAAGAAATGCAAAAAATCAATATCAGATCTAAACCGAATTTAATAAAATACTCACTGATGTGCTGTAGATAAAAATTACATCAACCACCGCACTTGATTAAAAAAATGAAAACATATTTACAGTTAAAAGCTCCATTCCAGTGGCGTCCAAATTGCAGATTGGATATCGGAGGGGAAATTTATTTATTATTTAGATAAATATATAGATATAAATTAAAGTGAAAGTATATAACAAATGAAGAATATTTTTATTTTAGTAAAGAATTTGAAAAGAACGCCATGTGGTTCAAAAGTTTTTTCTAAAAAACATTAAATTTAATAAAAAAATCTTAAATTTTTTAAAAAGTAATGAAAAATTTCATTACTACAAATTATAGTACTTAGGTTTTTCGACTTTGGTAATAACCTGGTTGTTCAGGAAAAATAATTTTAACTTATTAGAAATTTTAGTTATTATTTCACGACTTACCGTATCTGACCCTGCCTTTAAAGATTCTGTGAGGGAATTCAGAAAACCAGCCATGTTTGCTCTAACGTATCAAATTTGAACTTGTGACTTGTCCTTATTTCAAAATACCTTCTATAATTTAGAAAAAGAATGTCCTAATTAAAACAAACGGGTCATTTCTGGCATTTCAAAACATACACACGAATTTTGATGCGGAGAAAAAGAGTCGAATTCCATTTGAGTTTGAAATGACCCTTATGTAAAATTTTGAATTGAAAATCTAAGAAGCATCCATTCAGTCTCTCGCTAATGTTTTAGTGGAAATGAAATTCTATTCCACGGAACTTAGATTCGTCACAAGATATGATTAAGTTATTATTTAGCATTCCCTATAATAATGAGGAAAAGTCACATACAATAATAAGAACGTGATCCACGATCCACACAAACTGTTTGAAACATTATTTCAAAGCATTGTTAGGCGTAACAATAACCGTGATGTTTACATTTTTTTATAATGTTACAATAAATGATGAAACAAGAATCCGTCTCAATCTCTGGGGATTATTATTATGTGGTCAGTAATAATATTGATAGCATGCGGATAGCAGCATTTTGATTCAAAATGGTCTACAGAAATTTCATTTTATGAAATTGTGAAGTATTCTGTACAAACAATGAAATTAGCTAGTCAAAACATACTCATCCGGAAAGTTTAAATGATATTCTTATTATAAAGTAATGGAAATCCAAAACGAACCAATCTATATTGAATATACGAGAATCTAGCAACGTTAAGGCCGAAATTTGATTTTAAAGTTCTTTGTATATGTTTAACATATGCGAATATATGATAAACTACAGTTTCTCACTATTTAAATGAAACATTTCAATGTAAGCAATAATTAATATGTATTTATATAATAACTTATTTGTAAAGTATTAAAAATGTAGTGTTTAAAAATTTAATAAAAGAAAATGTAGGGTTTTTATTCTAACTTTCATATTTTTTTTCATTACAGCGTCCTAAAGTAGAAACATTTAAATTGAACAAAATCATTATCTTAAAAACTGAATATTTCTATGTCGTTCAATCATCGGTTGCAGAATTTCCCGAGCAATCTAATAGTGTCAGTATCAGACAGAATTGTCATGGACACGCAAAGAGTCATTATTCAAAATTCGGTTTTCAAATTCTGGGAAAAACATTTAATAACTATTAATATAACTATCAGAAACTCATATTTTGGGTATCATTTTTCTTCTTTCCTTCTGCGAATCTGCATAATGATAGGAGATTGGAAATTCTTAAAACTTCATGCTAAATAAAAAAAAAAAAATCCTTCAAATTTCAAAAATCTGTAACTTGAAGAATTTTGAATACAAAATAGCGGAATTCCCATTTTCTTTCAAATTTTCAAAAAATATGAAAATAAAGAGGAATTTTAATTATTGAAAAATACATACATGTCAAAAACTTAAGAACGAACACCATTTTTAAGGATTATAGCCACAGAATCCTTCAAAACAGCTTGTGGCGATTTGCATAACTGTATATGTTCAGTAGAAAACATATCCACATGCAAATTTCCGAATCGTGCGCAAATGGGTCGCGTGGTAGCTAGAAAGGCGGTAAAAAAATCAAATTGCCAGGACTGGGGAACGTCTTTGTCTGAACTTCTGACGTAAAGGATTATCTCTGCAAACGTGAACTTTTTATCATGTTTCGATGATTTACCTGATGATTTCACTTTTTCAAATAAACTCATTAACAAAAAATAAACGACTCCCCTAGAAGGAGGTGTCCGATGGAGACAAAAATTGGTGGAGAGGAAGATTATTTACAGAATAGAAAATGATTAAAATTTCAGACAAATTTCAGAATGACGTGGCATAGAGTGATAAAGCTCCCTGATTGTCTCCTGCGGTATTTCTTGCCAAATTTGCTCCAATAGTGGGGGTTACTTCATCCACATTCCCTGGTGGGTGCAGTCGCCTTCCCATCATATCCCAGACACGCTCGAGTAAAGAGAGATCTGGGGATCTGGCTGGCCAAGAAAGTGTTTATGTGGTCTGGCATTATCTTGCTGAAAAAATAAGGTCAGAGTACTGCAAAAGGAAGGGTAGCAAAACAGATCTCAGAATGTCGTCGACGTACCGCTGTGCTGTAATTGTGCTGCTAATGACGACCAAAGGGGTCCGGCTATCAAAGGAAATGGCACCCCAGGCCATAACTCTTGGTTGAGGGCCTGTGTGGCGTGCAATAGTCAAAGCAGGATGGGCATGCTGCCCTGGGCGTCTCCAGATACGTTTGCGACGATCGTCAGGACAAAGTTGGAAGCGGGATTCGTCGCTAAACACTATACGTCCCCAGTCAACACCATTCCAACCGGATCGAGCCAAGCACCACTGTAATCTGGCACGACGGTGAGCAGACGTGAGTGGCAGGTGGCGTAGCGGTCGGTACGAGCGTAGATGTCGCTCTCTCAGCCTTCTGTGAATGGTCATGGTGGGCACTCGTGTGCGGGTCGCACGTCTGATGGTTGATAACGATGATTCAAGCGCTGTAATAGCTGATCTGACAATCACTCTATCCTCCCGCTCTGCTGTGGCCCTAGGTCGACCGCTACCTTCATGACGCTGAAATCTGCCATTGTCCAACCATTCCTGCCAGCATCTTCTAATCGCCGCATCACTTCGACCCATATGACGAGCGATTCTCCGATTTGCCCAACCTCCCTCTTTCAATCCAATGATACGACCTCTTTCAAACTCTAACAGTTGCACGTAATCAGCTCGAATCCTGCGGCGAGGCATTTTTTCAGTTGTTGAAAGGTATCCTAACTCGCAACGCAACAGCAATTTTGACCATCAGATTGAGAATCGCTTCTTATATACATCTGCTGAGTGCTCAGTTCCGATGCGCTGTAGCTCTCGCTATTCATTCATTGGACATCAAAGTTTAATCATTTGCATGAGCGGTCCCAATGTCTTTGCATACGAAATTTCATTACAATCGGACAACTCCTTCTAGGTGCGTGGTTTTTTTGGTAATGAGTGTATTTCACCTGGGGAAGGAAAATCGGAAAGTTGGAAGGACGCCGCACAATCCCTATGTTTATAAGGAGTTTTGAATCGCATAATGTTGCTTCAGACTCTGAACAAAGTCTACGTCTCCAATTGCACGATGAAGAACGATATTTTAGCGGTACAGCTAAACGCAATTGACGTCAGACGACCAGTCATCATGCAAGGATCCTCCCTTCCAGCACTTGAATGAGGATTTTCCGCCAAACTGTGGCTTGATGGCTGCGACATGTGGTTATATGCTCTAAGGCCGGTCAGCGGTGTGCCGCTATCCACAGCACACCGTATAAGGCGTTTCCAGCAGTGTGAAGCCACCGGAATTGGACTATGGATCAATGGACCAATGTATTGTTCTCCGAGACAGTCAATTCATACTTGAATCGGATTTCTGACGTGAAAGGGGTATGGCGTACCAGCAGGAAAATGTGCAGGAAACAACAGATGATGTCTTTACATTTGCAGAATTAGCCCTTCACGTCCAGAAGTTTTGACAAAGATAATACCTAAGCTGTGTCAATTTCCTTTTTATCTGCTTTCAAGGTACCACGTGACACCTATGCGCGTGTTTCCAAATTTGCATGCGAACTTGTTTTTTACTGAACATCCGCAATTTTGCAAATCGCCACAAGCTGTTCTGTCAGATTCTGTGGTTGTAACCTTTAAGAATGGCGTTTGTCCTTAAGGTTTTGCCATATATGTATATTATTTCATAGAAATAATAAAATTTTAAACATAAATTTGGCCAAATCGAAATTCAGTTGGAAGGAATAAAAAATTATTTTAGGTTACTAATCTAGCTTATTGCAAACCCTAAATCTAATTTAACTTACCAAAGCTTAATTCAAATATAAATCAACAAACCCACGTAATTATTGTAAATGCGCACAAGTAATAATACTGATTAAATAAGAGAGACGGAAATAGTAATTTCATTGAACATTTCAAAATGAACAATTCAAAATAAATTGCATTTGTGTATAAACTTGCACGGAAGATAACATCGGTGACATTTACAGCGCTTTCTGTAGTTTACCGACTATACTAACGTAGAAGAACATACTTTTGCAGTGGTATAAAATAAAGCGCCTCATATTCTGGCACTTTTTTTCTCAATAAAATAATAAAAAAAAATACTTGTGCTAATTGCACGAAAAGTTAAAATACTGCTTCCATATAACAATTTTATAACAGTAATTTCTTTAGTCAAGATACTGAATGAAGTGACGGAGAAATATACTGCAAAGATCTTTATTGGCAGTACAAATATTTTTATAGTATACTGTATAAGAACAACGAAACCCCATACTAAAGTCACAAATTGCATTGGAAATGCTTTTTAGCAAAGAAGAAAATATTTTTGCCATTTTTTCCACTTTCTTCCACCCTTCCCATGCTTTTTCAATTTCACAAAACAATGACATCGTATAACAGATCCAAAGAATTCATGGAAAAGTCTGAGATGTTGTAAAAATGTCCTGAATACCTAAGTCAACTTGGCATCTTGTTTACTGTTTTCAATTTATCTTACGACCACAAGATTTGTGAACCCAGTGATTTTATAATTCTTTTACTCAAGAAGCAGCAAAGTTCTCAAAATCAGATTGAACTAGCATATTTTCAGCATTCACTTAAGAGTTACACTTTATGAGAGACAAAATCAGTTATAAGGTGGTCTTAAGCATTCCAATAGATGAAAACTTTTTATTCTTTTTTATTCTCACCATTGAGAAAAAAAAGGGAATAATTTGGTACTGCAGTTATTTGTTTTACAATTATTAGTTTATTAGTTAACCAGTTTAATGATATTACAGATTAAACTTATTTTAAATTTGTTATTCATGATAACAAGCTTTGAAACTTTCAGATACTTAAATCTGATGCCTCTGAAAACTATTGAACCAGTACTCATTGAAATCTTTGATTTCATTTGTCTTAAGCAATTTAATAACTGTCGTTCCACTTATAGATCTCGTGGGCAACAACATAACGGCAAGGGACTTTCTGCAAACTACGGGATATATTATCGTAGTATAAAGTATTTTTACTTTACTTTTGTGGATAGATTAAGAATACTTCGAACTAACCTAGCCACATAATTTGCTCTGTAATTACAAAAGTAATTACTCAAGTTGATTAATTACAGAATTCAAGTTGATTAATTACAAGCTACTTCTGTATCATTTGCTAGAACTGATAATTACAGTGATTTAATGTTTCTTCATTTCTTTTATCTTAAACATTTCTTTTATCTTTTTATCTTTTAATCATATCTTGTAGAAGTAAGATGAAATATATTTATCAAGTTTTTGTTCTTGCAACTTCTTCTGATAATGTAATTATTTTATTTAAAGTAACTTCGTTATTGTGTTATTGACTTAGCTTTCTCTCGAAAGAGTGAATAACAGACATCGTTCACGATCGCCCGCCAATAACCTCTGAGGAAGATACTCGATACCCATACTACAAAGGCTGATTGGGCTGAGTTTTACAACAATACTTACTAATAATGGCGTGTGGATTTTAGGTTCGTGAACTAGATTCAAATGTTCAGGGATAAACATGATAAATTAGTAAGTCTTCCACTGATTTGGCCAGTTGGATAATTTCATGCTCGCCAAAGGCAAAGGCAATATTTTTGCTAAGGTATGTTGTGATCTTTTCTTACCTATGAAATGATTAGTATGGTATTAGGCATGTGTCTGATAAACTCGACAATGTTAAAAAAATAATCAAACCAATTTGCTTAGTTAAGTTGGTGTTCACAGTAAAGTAAAGGATGCAGGCATATTCTTCATATCATTCAAATAGATAGCCAGTGGAAATAACCTATATCTGCAGTGGAATCTACTGTGGAATTTTACCATAAGGAAATCATAGTGTGACTATATGTCAGTGACCTTTCCGAAAGGTTTACTTTTGGCATTTCGAATGTAATGTGATTGATAGTAAGTAATTTTACTGCTACTAAACATGTGAGCGTTACTACTGATTTTGTTGAATGATACACTTTCTTTATTGTATCAATAACTGAGTTCCTGTTATTTTGTAATAGTTATTTTGTAATAGTGAAATATTTAGGCATATTTTTAAGAATGATTAACAAAATGTAAATGGATCCATAATAACATTATAACATTTATAGTATTTACATTTATTTCCTGAGATAACGTATTCCTAAGATAAATAAAATTTTAAATTTCAACTTATCTTTGACGCTCTTTCATTTGTTACTTGGAATTAGCTGATTAAATAATCTTTTACAGTGAGGAGCATGTATTTATTTAGTTATCTGGAATCTTATTTAGATAGTTATGTAATATTACTTTTACTTCACCTCATATGTTACCACGAATAATTACATAGATACTAGAAAGAATAAAAAAAAACTAGTGTATGCAGATATTCCAGTGATCTGTATCTAAAGACTGCTACACACGATCAAGTATGCATGACAAGCATGCAGTTTTAGCACGCTTGTCATCCATGCTTGATCGTGAGTAGCGGAAATTTCGTGCTTGATCAAGCTGCTTGTTGCAGTCTGAAGATTCAGACTGCAAGCTTGAAGCCGTGGCTTTGCGCATGTGTGTTGCAAAAAAAACGTCATTTGTGACTCAACTCTCGGCCGAGAAACATCTCTCCGTACTGTCCTTTCCAACATGGCTAGTGATCTGCGGAAAGGACACAGAAGGATTGGAAGAAAAAATCAGCATATAATATATTATTATAGTAATATACAAAAACATTCATCCAAACGTCGACCGGGATATCACTGTGAAAAAAATAAAGAAAAAAATAAATAAATAAATAAATAAATAATAAAAAGAGATACAGCATTGAAAGAATTGAACATTTCAAACATTTCTTAACCAATTTTGATACTACTTGGATCTGTAATTACATTTCTTTGTTATTTTTGTTTGTAATTTTTTAATAAATTACTATACATATGTCTTAATGCGCGATTTTTTTTTTTAGGAGTGACAAAAGATTTAAATAGGTTTCTTCGTTCATTCGCAGATAATAATGCCAATCATTAGGATATATTTTCAATTCACTCATTAAGTTAGTGTGAGAATAGGTTTTTCTTTTCAATAACCAGTCCTTACACCAAATGCCACGTTTCTTCTTTCTACTTTTTTACTTTTTAAAATCAGGACACACGCAGCCAAAGCAAGCAAAGCGTCGTCGTGTCGTCCGAACTCGACAGATCCCAAACACAAAATGATGCTTGTCAAGCATGCAGTACCGTGTGGTGGCGAGGTTTTTTTTGCGCATGCTTGATCAAGCATAATGCTTGTCATGCATACTTGATCGTGTGTAGCAGCCTTAACGAAGTAAACGATGCGGTGATCGAGTTAGTGATTTAGGTTAACCTTATTCACTCCTTTACAGAGAATTGGCTATTATATTTTCTTTTATAGCAGACGAAATCAGAAAATCATGAACTTCGTTGCCGGCAATTGTAAGTCCATGATGATGGAATTTTGTTTGGATTCCCAAAACCCCCCATTTATTTCTGAAAGTGGCCGTTAGGGCGATGTATGGCGCTGCAATACTGCTAGTTATTTCTCATCTTTTAAGAAGAAGGGAAGGTGTTGTACCTCGGTCATATGTGTACCTTAGACTTACACTGATTGTAATGCTATCTGTTGGGTTGGGTAAAAATTAAGACAAGTGGTGCATGGATTTGCTACCTTAGTGCCCAAGTGCACAAAACTTCAGTTAACTTTGATGGCTGCAGTGTGGACGTAACTAAAATTAGTGGGGGGTGCTGCTGCAGAAAAATTTTAGACTTTGTTTTAAAATTGTGTGAAAGGAAACAAACATATATAAAAAGAAATTTATCAAGTTTATACACTCATGGACAAAAAAATTAGCGCACCAAGAAGGAGTCGTCAAAATGAAACGAAAATTTACATACGTAATGACTACTTTGATATAAGTAAATGATTAGAAAATCAAAGAAAAAGGATAATTTATTTCAGAGAAAAAGGCAAAAGAACGGAGGAGTTAATACTCCGTTGGACCCCCTCTAGCGCGAATGCACGATGCGATACGATCGGGCATTGAGTCATACAAGTTCTGTATGATGTCTTGAGACATTTCGTTCCATATTTGCTGTAACCTTGCCTCTAGTTCGTTCAAACTCGTGGGATGCCCAACTCGTCGTCCCAAATGATCCCAGATATGCTCGATTGGAGACAAATCTGGGGATCGGGCAGGCCAAGGAAGGGTAGTAATAGTGCGGAGACAGTCTTGTGACACCCTTGCCGCATGAGGCCGAGCATTGTCTTGTTGAAAAATGGCTCCTGGGAGCCGTTGCATGAGTGGCAACACATGTGGTTGCAGGATTTCATGAACATACCGCTGGGCTGTCATGGTACCACGGAACAATACTAGGGGTGACCGTGTATTGTAGGCAATGGCAACCCATACCATCACACCAGCTGTGGGAGCAGTGTGTCGCTGTACAGCAAAGGCAGGATTGAAGCGTTCACCACGGGCTCTCCATACACGAACACGATTGTCATCACTGCCGAGATTGAATCTGGATTCGTCCCTAAAGACGACCTGGTTCCATTCCGCTGCAGTCCAGTTTCCTCGTGCGTGGCAAAACTCCAAACGGAGGCGTCGATGGGTGGGCGTCAAGGGCAGCACACGTAATGGGCGCCGCGATACCAACTGTCCTTCAGCCAGGCGCCTTCGTATGGTTCGAGAAGACACAGCGGCCCCTAGTGAAGGTGCTACCTGTGCCTGGATGGCGGCCGATGAAGCAGTTGGCTCTACGCGTGCATTTCTGACTATGTGGCAGTCTTCTCAACGACTGGTCTGTCGAGGGCGTCCTGAGCCTGGTCTTCTGTACATGACATCTCTCGGGTCCACTGGTCCCAATACCTCCTCACAACACAATCAGAGCGGCCTAATTGACGAGCTACTCGCCTAGCTGACCACCCAGCTTCCATCATCACGACGATTCTCCCTCTCTCAAACTGCGACAACTGCGTATACTGTCTTCGTTTACGGCGTAATGGCATGTCTACCTCATCTCTTCCTTTGTAAATGATTCAGCACACTCAAACAAGCTTTGGTTACCTGTTTTATACTCCACAGAGTACGATGTTCAACGCCCTCTACCGGCTATACATAATGCGCAATCACGCTGTATTTCTAATCATTTGCATATCTCCCCGACATGTATCTTCATTGCAAGTTTCGTTACGATCCCGCAATTATTTCTTGGTGCGCTAATTTTTTTGTCCATGAGTATAAATAAATTTTCTTTTTAAACATGTTTGTTTTCTTTAACACAATTTTAAAGCAAACGCTAAAAGTTTTCTGCTGCAGCACCCCCCACTAATTTTAGTTGCGTCCACAATGCAGCCGTCAAAGTTAATTGAAGTTTGGTGCACTTGGGCATAGGTCTCTGGCAATTTGTGCTCGTTGATGAGAGATGCAGTGTGTTACTAGTAAAAATTAAAGTCATTTTTCCACTATTAAAAGTAAGTATTTTTCAGTTAATACTTTTCAATTTGTAATTGTAATTATTTGTTTTTACGTGAAAATGTTAGGTAGGTCTTATAAAGCATTGTTTTAGCTTCAGAAACATGTTGCATACCGAAACCGTTCTTGTCCTTGTGCTTGGTGAATATTTTAAAAATTACTATTTTTAACATGATCTTTAACTGGATTAAGATTTTTTCAAAGTGTGAATAATTTTTAAGATTTATCTACGTTGATCTGAAACTAATGTCTAATGATTGTAACCTAGGCTATTGCTATTCTACTAATGTAGAAATGATGAAATTTAGATGCATCGAGGAAAGCAGAAATAAAAAAAAAGCCTATTGTTAAAGAAGACATTGAGAAAACAGTGGAATTAATTTTAGCTAAAAACATTACAGTGTATGGTGCTGCAAAGCTAATTAACCTCTTGTTAAGCCGCCTCAATCCTTCAAGGCGTCAGGTTTGCAAAAACTTTTTTACACCAAAGACAATGATGTAAAAGAAGATACTGATTGATAAAGAAGGAATAATATTAGTTTTTTACATTCAAAAAGCTGCTCAACTTCAGTATGGCTTAACTTTAAGAGATGTGCGAATATTATCCTACTAGTTTCATTAAGAATTATACATTTCTAAAATTTGCCAAAGCATACTTTTCTATAATGATATTAATTTTTATTCAATACTAGCTGTACCCGGCATGCGTTGCAATGCCACTCAAAGAAATAAGGGGCTCGGTGAGAAGGGGCCGTAAATATAAAATCCCAGTGTCGATCGGGGGTGGGACACTTAGGCCCTTGTGTCGCCATCCCCTCCCAAGTGTGGTGGACCTGTCCCCCATAGGAGAGCGAATTTTTCTGTTTTTCCAATTGACTTAGGGCCCCGAGAAGGGGCCTAAATATAAGGTCCCGGTGTCGATCGGGGGTGGGACACTTAGGCCCTTGTATCGCCATCCCCCCACCCAAGTGTGGTGTCCCTGCCCACATAGGATAGTGAAGTTTTCCCTTTTTGCAATAGACTTGGGGGGGGG
>JAFIDM010011451.1:75776-87353 GCA_023159025.1 Thereuonema tuberculata | reverse complement strand
AAGACCAGAAATCCATCTTAAAAATGAAAGGAACTATTTATGGTATTAGATGTCAATCAGTACCACCAAATCTGTCGAAATGTCTCTACATAGAAAATTCAAAAAGGGAATTGGGCGTCCGCAAAAATGAACACGTAAACGCTGTAAAACACAGAAATAAAGCATATGGCACCGCCTCTCATTGCATAACAACAGGCCATTCCCTTGACACTCAAAATATTGAAATATTTGGACAAAGAAAAATTAAATATTTAAGAGAATTTTATGAATCGGGGATGATTCGTCTACTAAAAAGCTACAATCAAGATTTGTCAACTAAAAATGTACTTGAATACGGCCTATAATGAACTCATATACCATCCACTCAACAAACACATCACAACATAAGACTGTTTCGAGCCATGACTACAAGAAATCAACAACAAAGAGCTGTATTCAGCCATGACTACTTCCAACTGTGACCATTCACACCCAAGATTTACCAACTAACACATTACAACAAAAGACTGATTCCTGCCACGCATCACAATCAACACACATCACAACAAAGTAATATATCCAACCATGACTATTTCCAACCGTTACCATTCACAATCAAAATTTGCCAACAAACACATCTCAGTAAACACATCACAACAAAGACTATTTCCAACCGTTACGGGAAATTACACACAACCGACATGTTCCATCAAAAAGACAAACTTCAAAGATAAGGGGGACCCAACCGTTACGGGAAATTACACACAACCGACATGTTCCATCAAAAAGACAAACTTCAAAGATAAGGGGGACCCAGACTAGAAGAAGGAACCTGAAATGAAGTTCCGAAACGTCTCGTGTATGATTTAGATAATTAATTTTACATACCTTTCAAGTGCCAATGTAGTAGGCATATATAATATTTAATAAATTGGCACGTTAAATAATCTTGTAGTTCAATTTATTTTTATTTGACTTCGTTTAAAAATGGCGTCTATTATTGTGTTATGGTTTTCGGCAGTTTTCGCCTTTGTAGACAGTTGCGGTAAATTTGATAACTCAGCAAAAACGAATGATAGAAAGCCGTGGTATAAAGCATTATCTTCAGCACATTTTAAGCTATATTTTATGTCCCATACGTTTTTACCATATCTCTAATGCGAAATGCTGAAATTTAGAACCAAAACTGATATTCGCTTTTGAACAAAAATCAAAGTTACGAGGTTTTGTTTTTTTTTTTTTTTAGCAGGAAAGAATGAAGTAGAAAAGCTAAAAACTTTTTAGAGAAAAGATATACATCCAAAGGTTTAGCAAAAAATATTTCAGCTCTGTTACTGGATTCCTAATTTAGTCAGAGCGTTCGAAAAATGCTCGTTTTTTTATTTTTTTTCAAAGTTAGAGCCCCAATATCTCTGGTACGGGACTTAATAAAATTTGATATTTACAATTTGATATTAATAAAGATTACTCTATGGGAGGTACCTGTGAAAAAAAATTATGTTTTTGATATTCCATAATGAAAAGAATTACAGCAGAGGAAAGTTGGTGAAAAATAAATTAACGCAATGCTATTACAATCCTACTTATACAATTCAATGTTCAATAAACCATCATATATTTGTTATAATTAATAATTACATTAAATGTGTTTTTAAAAAGTTCATTAACTTATCAACAACCAATTGTTTTAAGATATGCGTTGATTAAGCAATTGAGATATTTCTTCAGACAACTTCAAGGAAATAACATCCCATCCAAAACATTTCATGTAAAATAAGTTGCCAAGACTCACATGCTCATAACGCTTTCACTGTTAAAAAGATATGAAATCTCATGTAGAGCTAAGCCCCTAACTCTATAAGGCCTAACTCTATAAGGCCTAACTCTACAAGCGCTAACTCTACAAGCCCCAACTCTACAAGCCCCAACTGTAAAAACCCTCTATCTTGGTGAAAAACTATGGCTTGGCCGTTTCATGGCTGTCACACAGACAATCTCATGGAGTTATGTAAAGGATATGGAGTATGCTAAGGCATACTTTTTGACCAAGATAGTAGGGTTTTTAGAGTTAGGCCTTGTTGAGTGAGGGGCTTGGCTCAACATGAGATCTGATACCTTTTTAACAGTGAAAGCATTATGAGGATATTGGCAATATATTTTACATGAAATGTTTTGCGTGGGATGAAATAGTTCCAATAGGGTTTTTAGAGTTAGGCCTTGTAGAGTGAGGGGCTTGACTCTACATGAGATCTGATAACTTTTTAACAGTGAAAGCATTATGAGCATATTGGCAACATATTTTACATTATATGTTTTGGGTGGGATGAAATAGTTCCAAGAAACGGCCAAGCCATACTTTTTGACCAAGATAGAGGGGTTTTAGAGTTGGGGCTTGTAGAGTTAGGCCTTGTAGAGTTAGGGGCTTGGCTCTACATGAGATCTCATATCTTTTTAACAGTGAAAGCTTTATGAGCATGTGAGTCTTGGCAACTTATTTTACATGAAATGTTCTGGGTGGGATTTCATTTCTTTTTGTTAGATGAGATCTGATAACTTTTTAACAGTGAAAGCGTTATGAGCATGTGAGTCTTGGAAACTTATTTTACATGAAACGTTTTGGATAGGATATACCTATCAGAAATTGTTATATAATAAAGAACCGGAACCCTTTTATGAGGGGTTGGAGGGTGAAACTTACAGATTTCTTAATTTTGTTGTTGTTTGTGTGCTAAACCTAGCCTGCATACCAAATGTCAGCTTTCTAGGACTTCAGGAAGTACCCTAGAGGTTTTGATGATCATGAGTCAGTCAGTCAGTGAATCATGGACGAAATCGACGTATTTTAGATATTAATAAAATTCAAAGTATAAAAGCTAGATAAATGAAACTTAGTATATTTCCTTAGTATGGTAACTGCATCTTATCCTGAAAATTTGAGCTCTCTAGTATTATCCAGACCGAAGCTATGAGGGTTCGATAATACATAACCAGATCCCCCTTTATGAGGGGTTGGAGGGTGAAAGTTACGGATTTCTTAATTTTTTTGTTGTTTGTGTGCTAATCCTAGCCTGCATACCAAATTTCAGTTTTCTAGGACTTCAGGAAGTACCCTTGAGGTTTTGATGATCATGAGTCAGTGAGTGAGTGAGTGAATCAGTAACGGAATCGACGTATTTTAGGTATTGATAAAATCCAAAGTATCAAAGCTAAATAAATGAAACTTAGCGTATTTCACTAGTCTGCTAACTGCATGTTATCCTGAAAATTTGAGCTCTCTAGTGTTATCCAGGCCGAAGCTATGAGGGTTCGAAAATACGACGAAACGCTTCCAGAAAAGGTACATAATGCCCTTCCTGCCTTCGGCTCGTCTTGGCAGGGGCACTACCGTGCCCCCAAATATGAGCGGCGTTGTTACTGTTGTCAATTAAAGCAGAGATTTTTCGAAGAACATTTCAATAGGCACCCGTACTCTGTCAGCAGATGATTTTTTGAAGGAGGTTCTTGGGCCTGCTGGGTGGTAGAACGATACATAAACATCCTTGTTTTTTTAAACTAATGTCATCAATTTCTGCGACCCACCACTGTCCATCATAGCTATATACAGGCAACATTTTCACTTAGTTGCAAACTCAGATGTTCAATCTTGTTGACAGATGGTCCATTAAAATAAACTTCCTTAAAATAATTATGGTTAAGGTGTATCACTGCAGGCCATGTGGCTATTGGGTGCTGGGGCGCTTTAGGTTCCTAGCAATTATCGACAAACGGGACTAAGATGTACCTTTAAGATGAGACCGAGACTAAGTAACGGGACTAAGACAAGAAAGAATCCCGGTACTTATTTGATAAAGAACTGGTTGGATCCTAGTGTCCGTCTAGAAGATAAGCAACAGTGGAAAAATCTCCCAAAAAATACGTGGGAAAAAATCCACCGTTTTTTTCGTGTAAATGAACGCGGGCTCTACCATTCCGCAATCCAGCACCTAAACCACAGGGTTATCTGACTCATCGTAGAAATGGATAGGACAAAGAGTAAATCAAGATTGTATTTAAGAATTTAGATTTGGTTCCAAATGGCAATTAGATTTGATATTTGAGCTACTATGATAAGGCTTTAACTATTCTGATCTCTCTGTAACTCATTGATAAAAATTAGTTTGAATCTGATATAGAAATGATCATATCTATTTAGTTTTCCAAGATGTACAATGGGCTTGGTAAAAAAATTCAATCAATTATGTTTGTAACTCTTATTTTTAATATTATGCATTTCACTTGATAGGAATATTCTAAGATTTTAATTTGTTATCCTGAATATATCTACCTTCATAGATTATTGATATTTGCTTTATAATTAAATGTAGCGTATTGTATTGTTGTCAGTCACGCTGCATTTTAATGTTTTAAATCTTGTGTTTAACATTAGGTATCTATGATTGTTTTGCGAGTGGTAAACATGCTTATTGTTTTGGGTTTAAGAAGGAAAAGAAGGTTGGCGTTGGTTAATTTGGTTGCAAGAGGTATATGGCGGCGGTTCGTTTTGAATAAGCCACGAGAAGAAGGGCTTATGATTGCTGTGTCTAATTCCACGATATTCCACGATTTCAGAATTCCCGACTCATATTGCACAATATGAGGTTTCAACAATAGTTTTTGTCCAGACTCTAAGCTAAGATTATAGAATCCGAAGAATCGTATAAGATATCTTCAACAGGCTGGATCAGGTCTGAATAACCGTTTCCCTGATTGAATTGATTTCGTCAAACGATTTCGTTAAATATGCTACCAGGTCAGCGCTTCGATATCGTTTATTCAACGCTTAGCAGTATACGGGTTGAACTCCGAAGAACCGGAGCGGACGACGTTAGTAAAATTTGTAACGTATAAGCCACCATTTTTGTGTTCTTCCGAACATCCCAATGAATACAGCACAAATTACGATAGTATTTGTGTTTGTTAGTGTTTCATGGCTTTAGAAGTGAATACTAAATATTCAATGGCCGTAACTTCCGACGTTTTGTGTTATTGATGTTTTTTTTTCTTCGTCTAGAATAATCTGTATGAAATGAGCTGTGACTCATCAATGTGTCTTTATGAGCAATTATCTTTATATAAAGGTAATATTTCAAGTGAAATTTTTAATGTTAAACATAGTCATAAATGTGTTATCCCCTAAGTTGGAAATGTTACTAAGCAACGCATAAATTGTATGTTATCGTTGTTAGGGTATTGATGTTCTTATTTTAATCTTATAGAATTATTCTAATCATAAGGTTTTAGCATTCTAAAAAGTTATAGTTATAAATATATATTTTTTTCACCAGTGTTTCACAGAAATAAAATTTCTGACTTATTATTTGATCGTTGTTTAATTCATTGCCAATCTTAATAAGCTCTGCGACATACATTCTTAAAATAATTATAGTTCATTGATCTTACTTTGTCGCATTGAAGCAATTTTCTATTTCAGAATCTATGTAAGGAATAATCTATGATGGGGTAAGGAACTGTTCTGGAATGATTTGTTCTTTTCTGGAGTGATTTTAGTTTAAAGTTAGATTCCCTTCAACGCAAAATCCGTTTTACTATTACAATTATTTCTTTTAAGTTATTACTCATTATTTATTTAAAATAAATAGTTGTAATAAAAGATACAGTATATTTGTTGGTCAAGAAGGAGCAAATATTATGGGATATATGTAAGGTATATGGCCCAAATATCGCCCATCTAAGAAAACCTGCACATATTCTTGTCATTTATCTTCTCAGTGGCTTCAAACAATTACAATATATCGTATTAACCTTCACCTACATGTTCCTGAGCCAATTATAGATATAACTATTATTTTTTTATTTTTCCTCAATTTTTGTTCTGTCAAGAGTCATATTTTGAATTTTGTGAAAGTATTCCAAATATCGCCCACACCATTACATACTTTGTTGTTTTGCACTTCTTTGCATTTTTTTGTTTTTTCTTAATCTTTTCGCAATTCCTTTTAGATGTTGCGAGCTTCTTTTTCTTTGGATCTTCTAAGTTCAGCCCCTTAGGACTTAATTTCCTTTTGCTGAGAGAATTCATTAGAGCAATTTTGAATATTCAATGTTTTGGAAGCTTTCAGAAGGCCCATTTCTTTATTTTTTACAGCTGTGACAGCTTCCTTCATCTTGACTCTGTCCCATGTCTTACGTTGAGACATCTGTAATAAACAAAAATAAAATGTATAATATAAGTACCAAATATCGCACAGTGGGCGATATATGGAACAACGAGGTGGGCGATATTGGGCACTCTCTAGCTTTTCAATTTGGCGGACGCTACAGACAAACCGGCTACCTCTAACAAGTTACAGAAATTATCAACAGATAGATTATTTCTTTCACTATTTCACGATATTAGATGGTTATGATGGCATCAATAATTCATAAGCTGCAGTACTTAAAGAAACAGTAGTTTCATAACTTACCAGAACGAAAAAACTTCAAGAATTCATAAAAAATAAACGGGTTGAACTAACACCACCAAACGAACACAGCGTGCTAATGGAAGGAATGGCAAATTGTTTCCATCGGTTCCCGCATGATAGCATCACTATCCCGTCGTACATCGCACTGGGGTGTATTAGGAACCTGGGCGATATTTGGGCCACATACTTTATATATATGCATTTTCGGAAGGAAAGTACCAGAGTAATGCCTGCTGTACAAGCTCTCGAAAACTTGCCTCAAACTTTGCTCGAAAAACTTGCTCGAAAAATCTATCACTTGCTCTACTGGTTAATACAACAACCATTAAAATTCAGGCAAATAGTAAAAGCCAGTCGACATCAGCGCCCTTGCGACGAGAAAAAAATTATTTCAAAACTACGACAGTGTTAACTTTACGCTGAAATCTGGTTTTTCTTTGTTCTTGGTTTCAATCCACGGCTTATTTCACTTTATTCTCTTCCTCCCGGATTTTTTTTTCCTTTTTCTTTATCTCTGTTGTGAAGTAAGTTGCGAATTAATAGCAAAACTTAAGCTACAAAATCAACGGTATTTTTAATCGTGATCTCAACGAGAGCAAAACGCGATTTGCCGCTGGCACATGTAAAGCGACCGCATTTCCGCCAAGCTTCAACTGGAAAATGGCAAATTTTCGAGCGCGTTTGAGGCATTTTCGAGCGCGTATTTTTGAGTACGTGTAAAGCAGACATAAAAGTCTTTTACTTTCACTTGTACCTTGATTTCAGAGAAGGGTAAATAATTATTGGTAGCTAAATTTAGTCTTTTCTTAGATCGCCAGGCCCAAATGAAGTTCAGCAAGAGATTGAATAACTCGCAAAAACTAAGTGCAAAACGTGCAAAAACTAAGTGCAATCAATAAACCAATGCATCAATGAAATAAATGTAGGTTCTTGCAACCTGCGCAATCATCTCCGGAATCGCGTAGAATCTGAACTGAATAATCTAACTATTGTTAGAGAGAATATGGCCGCAAAAATAAAATTTGAAATTTAGGACTCTACCGTGATTTAAAAAAACAAACAAACAAAAACTTTTCATTCGATAAATATTGATATTCTACTTGTAATAAAAATTTCAATATCTTGGCATTAGAGATCCTCTGTCATGGATGTCCTCATATATCTCTGAGCGGCAGTATCAGTTTATTTTAAAGGATATTCTTCATCCATGTATTTCACCCGAAAAGGCTTACCGCAATGGTCCATTCTTTCATCTCTTCTATTTAACCTACTTATAAATGATCGTATTTTAACTTCATGCCTTAAAATGTATTTTTAAAAGTAAATAGTACAACTGTTAAAAGCACATAGGTTTATATATAAAGGTAAAAAAATTACAAAAAATATATAATTACATGATTGAACGGTGTTCAGGAAGCTTTTCGAGGGCTTTTGCAGCTCTGTCTTCGTCAACTGTCATCCTCCTCCCTCTCTCTCGTCGTTTCAGGAGGATGACGTCGTTTCAGGAGAGAGAGGAAGGAGGATGACAGTTGACGAAGAGAGAGCTGCAAAAGCCCTCGAAAAGCTTCCTGAACACAGTTCAATCATGTAATTATATATTTTTTCTAATTTTTTACCTTTATATATAAACCTATGTGCTTTTAACAGTTGTACTATTTATTTTTAATAGGATTTATAATTAAGCACGTTAAAGTTCTTACTTATTCTAAAATGTATTTTTCTATGCAGAGGACGGTACTCTTCTTTTCGCTAGCAAAAATATATAAGCTCTCAAATTAGACTCTCATATCAAATGTAATATTTAATCTCGGCTTTCAGCAAACAATCTTACACTAAATACAGCAAAAACAGTACACATGTTCTTCTACCAAAGAAATAAAACACTTTCTAATAAAAACTACTTTATCACTTACAACAACTCTACTACAAACGACTCCTCCTTCAAATGCTTAGGAATCAATCTTCCAATGATCTTTCTTTGAATTTATTTGCCTAAAAAAGTTTCCGAAAATTTAGGTATTACAGAAAATTAAACTTTCTCCCAACTCAAATACTACTAAATATACATTGGACATTCATGCATTCAAACCTTTGCTACGGTTTGTAGTATGAGGCAACCCTTCTAAATTTCATTAAAATATGCTACAAACAGTATCGAAATACTTTTTTAAGATTTAAGATAAAAAACCGAGACACTTTGGCAAAACTTCATACAAAATCATCACTTTCCCCTTCATCTATAAACTATAATTAGTTGTCTTCACTTTTAATGTAATTAATAAAAAAAACTATCCGTGTATCTACTAACAATTAACTCACACTACCATTCTTGGGATACAATATTCATTACTAACTATCACTATCAATTTCGAAGACTGAGAGTAGCTATCAAAGATCAATTATCAGTTATACATCGGCTCAACTTTGGAACGAAATTCCTAAAGATATCCGTGAATGCCCTCTTCTAAACTAATTCAGAAAAAATTAAAATCACGTTTATGCTTCAGTTTTAAAGATATTACTAATACTATACATTCTATTGTAGTCAGGCTGAAATTGTGACCAGAATTCCTTTTCCATCTCACCTTTCTCTTTCATCTTCTCCAATCTATCCTCTACCCTACTAATACCCGAATCAATTCCTACTTTCTTTCTGTTCCTTCTAACCTACATGCTCGTAAGACATAAAATATGCATTCATTGACCAAAATAAGAACGTAAATATTTGCTGAAACTTCTGCAATTTCCTCTTTTGTAGATTTTTTTCCAATGGTTTTGTTGTTATAAATCCCTTTATTATTCCGTAACTGTTACCTCTCGACGGGATCTCCCTTAATACCCTGGTTTCACTAAAGAGTAGCTAGTTATTGTAACTAGGTGTAGCCATTACCCTATTTGGAAACGAGCTGTCGATTCTTAGGTGATTTCAAAAGTGCAAAACGATTTTTTGTTGGCAGTGAATTCAGGGTTTACCCTATACCCTATAGTTCTGCAAAGAAATATATAATTTCAGGAAATCAGTTTCTCCAGAGAAGATAGAAACGATGTATTTATATACAGTCTCTCTGTATTTATTTACAATGTATTTATATTAAATAAATAGGTTCAATTCATATATTCTAAGATAGAAATAAATTTGGCATATCTGAATTTATTTCGTAAGAATCCTGTTTATAATTTCGTCACGGGTTTTTCCCATTTTGTAAAATTTTTAATTTAAGACATGTTTTTACGTAAAAATGCCGATTAGGTTTTATTCAACTTAAATCTTCTGTATTGTTTTTCCAAATTTCGACTAAAACCATTGTTTCTGAATTTTGCTTTCGCTGAGGTGTAGTAGACGGGATGGACGCCAATTGAAATATAACGAAGCTTGTGGCCAAAATTGTCAGAACTAGGTTGCAATATCGAGTTGTGGTAAGGATTTCTGAACATTGGTTGGTCACAGGGAGACAAAATGGGAGATAATTGGCGGTTCTCGTTTATATTGGTTCCGTGAAACAAGGATATGAGATGACTGGGTCGTCAAAATGTCATGTATATGTATGTTTTGTGAATATTCTTGCAATAAATTGAATTGAATTCATTTGTTTTAATTGAATTCAAATGTTTTAATTACGTCGCGGGTTTTTTCTTCCATTTTGTGGAATATCTTTAATTTGTTTTTACGTATATACTCCAAATTTCGCTTTATTTGTCAGAATGATGGTTTCAATATCGAGTTATGAATGAACTTGGATAGGGATTTCCTGAACCCTGAGTGGTGCACGGAAACAAACAAAGAGAGATAACTCGACGAATCTAGTTAATACTGGTTCCGTGAAACGAGGGTATTAACCGTCAATAAATGGGACAAGGTTTATTCTTTAGAAAGTAGAGGAGGAGTCATATACAGTCATGGACAATAGGCTTCGTTTATTTTTTCTTCAAATTTCCGCTTATTAAATTTTTGAAATTCATTTAAGTTTGACTTTTTACATAATATCGTAACAAATTTCCTTTTTGTCTTATAGTTACATCTTTCTCATAATAATACATATCATATTAAACATTAAATCAGGCATCAAGATACATTTTTATTTACATAAGATCAGACTTTGACTTTGCTTTCGATATCCATACGGCGCTTTCCAATTACATTGATACATTATTATTGTACGATACAGCGCTTGCTTCGCTTATCGGCGCTTTCCGCATGATGCTGAACCGAATTGAGAGCTCCTCGCCATTTTCTTTTCGATTCATTCAGTTTAATGACATCATATTCCGGGCGTCGTTTTGTATTTGACAAGTTTTTAGGCTAATATAAGCGTAGGCAAGCACTTAATTCACCCTACTTTGAACGGATACTAATGTTTATAATTTAAACAAAATATTATTAAAGAATAATTATAATAACTTTTTGGGATATATTATCTTTTTGTTTCTACATGTAGGATGATCTAAATTTAACGCCTTCAGATGAAGATACTGTAGATGCGGGCACTTCAGAAGAGACTACAGAAGATTTATTTCAGAAACTGTTTACCAATGCTTGGAACCAGTCAGTTCAAGAAACCAATCAATTTGCATTTCGAGTTATTTGTGACCATATGGTAGAGTTAGTAAAGTTTATAATTTATTGGTTTAACAATGTTATTAAAAATTAAAGTTTAATCTTTAAAATTTCAAAAGCATAGTAATATTATTAAAAAGAATATTTGAGTTTTCGAGTTTTAAGAAGTTAAAAACCTAATGAATAAACTTGTAAAAAGCTTCTCCTTCAAATGGGTCCACTCAGGGTGCACCCAGTCTGTTGATTGGGTAGCTAGTTTGGTACCGAATTTTTTGTGTATGGATTAAAAGCGACTAGTTTCGGACTAGCCTTCCAACCTGAAATTCATCTCTTTCGACTAGTGATTGCAGGTTGCTCATCTCCTGCCTCTGACGAGAATCAGAGAATACTGACCGTATACGGTTGGTTTCTGCTTCTTCCATCTATCATTGGCACATGGTTCCTGGTTGTTCCTTTTAAATACAGAAATATTTAACCTGACGATGCCAGTTCTGGGAACTTTTGCGAAACCGTTGTATAATCTTTCTACGATGAAAGAAATATCTCTACGATGATATAGTTTTCTTTTAAGATAATTAT
>JAFIDM010011451.1:50579-60776 GCA_023159025.1 Thereuonema tuberculata | reverse complement strand
CGCCTTAGTTTCAGATTTACATATACTTAAAACCCTATTGTATTTAATAAAGAATCTAATATCGAAAATATTGAGTTTAAACCACAGGCAATAGGGAAGTGATTTTGGAAGAGTCGAAGTCTGTTAATAGATTCCATCATTAAAATTTCAGCTCTCAAATATAAATAGTTGTTCAGGTGATAAACCCTTTCATTTTTACTCCATTATGAAGATAAAACTAACTTCAAGTCTTATTTAGCCTTAAAATTAAGTTTCATAAAACTTGAAAGGAAAAACTAAACTTCCATGATAGAAATTAAAGGAGCTAAATGTTGAATTAAAAATCTATTATCTCCTCTCTTCTGGGATACGAATGAGAAGTACATTTATGTAATTGAATCATTATCAGTTCTCCTGATAAATAGATAAATCTTGTTCAATTAATATTTCGAATCGAAATTAAACTAACACTTTTCTTTTTTTGGGTTTTTTTCTTGTGAGATATTTCACATAAAACAGTTTTTGTTCTGAATTATTAATATACCATTCTAAAAAATTATAAGAATTATATATTCTATTTTTCTAGTTACTCGAAATATGATTTCTACTTTTAGTTTTATCTTTCATTATATTTGCTTTTATCTTCAGTGTTCTTGTCTCTAAAGATTGTGTAGTGAATTATCTTGTAAGCCTATTAGACATTGATTATCTCATTTTTATCAGGGAAAGAAGTGATTTTTTATCCATCACTTTTTATAAATACAGCAACAGGAGTAGATGTTTATAATTTATCATTAAGCACACTGCATTAAGATCCTCATACTTTTCGTAAGTCATGAACGTATTCATTTCGTATTGCAATGACTGAATATCAAGAAATGGAAAACATCGAGAATGATGCAGAATTCCAGTCAAGAAAAAAGTTAAAAACAATTTCAGATAGTAAGAATGAGGATGATCTGAGAAATTTTTTTAAGGTAATGTTCACTTTTTTACTGAATATATGGAATGGCTTAGAACAGTGTTTTCTTTTTGTTTTCTTCTCAACTTATTCATAAAGTTTAGTTGCTTCGAAGAATAGGAAACGAAAGAAGAACTTACTTCTCCTTAAAGTAAGCTTAATTTAAATTATTACGCTGTTTCACTTAATATAGGAAAATAATTTTATAAAGAAAATCGATTTAGCTGAATAATCCTAATTCCATGAATAATCGTAACTACTTCTCAGGCATTCAAGCTCTTGTAATTTTTCTAGTCAAATATATTTATATCACTACAAGCTGTTCAATAGCTTGAGTATCTGCTAATACCTTTTCACTTAAAGCTGTAAGATATTTTTTAAAAGATTACAGGACTTTATGGTTTTGGTAGTCAGCAACCTTTGATTATTTTAGAATTTAGTTCCCTTTTTAAATTTTTGTCGTTGGATTCAAGTAGATTACAGCGTAAAATGTCATGAAGAATAATAGTTACCCATCAACAAAAAGAGAACTTTGAGTCTAAATAATAACTTACCCCACCTTACTCTGGACAAATTCTTTTAATCCTCTTCAAATATTATTTTTGTTTTTATTACCATTATTATCTGAACCGGTTAATTTTAATTTGTACTATGCAGTATTTTGAAAGTGATACTCCGATATCCTACGAAGTTAATCAATGAAAGAGATAAGCTTTTGTTTCTCTTGTGGATTGCTGTTAAAAGTAGTTACTTTTCATTTAAAGTAAAATTTTTGTACAAAATGAATAAGAGTCAGAAATTACTTTGATATTTAAGGTAAAGCATGAACTCGATTGTGGGTTTATTAGCCAAGTGACAGACATCTGCATGTGTATTGAGCGATCCTAATTTAATCCTGAACGAATGTCGGGGAAGATGAATTCTTCTGAAGTCCTTTAGCCTCTGTAGGTTGCTTAGCTGATTTCATTTCCGGGAATATACTGTAGATATACGAAAGTTGGGATGACTATCCAAACTCAACCTAATCTCAGATCACGAAATGTTGGGGTTCTTGTGATATCTATCTATTTGCTTGAATGATTCCTCATTCTTAATTATTTATTTAATATATTATTTCTACAATTTTGTTTAGATTATAAAAAAGGTTATTTGGCAACTTCTATTTGCATCTATATTTATTTTAGATTTTTATACTTATTTGTCAACAGCAAAATATAGAGGACGCTGTGTTATTTTTTTTTTACCCTCTTTCTGAAGCTTACATTTGGAATAGTAAGAATGACGACTTAAAACTCAAATTTCTCTCTACATAATGTTTTTTAGTTTTAGTGTTTAGTAATGTTTGTTTTTACAAGACAAGAAAATTATGTATCAGAAAATAATAATCAGAGAATAATATAATAAAAAATCAGTATCCTCAAAAATTGGTGAAATAGAAGCATTATATACGTTTTCTGGTTAAATTTGAAAAAAAAAAAACCAAAAAACTTCAAAACTGTATACAAAAACTCAAAAAACAAAAAAATTCTATTAATTTTAAATAATTTAAAAAAAGCGTTCTTCTTTCCTGCAAAATTGATATTATTACTAACTAGGCCATCTCCCGTATACAGATTGTTCGTTATAGATATTTGAAGAAGAGATTTATTTAGATGGACGTTAGTTGATATAGATGTTAAATGAAGATCATAGCTTATATACGATACTCCTGGCGACGAATTGATTGTGACTATTCTTTCGAGTGAAGATAACCAAATTCTAATGACTTGTGAATCTAGACAAATTTTCCTTTTGGCGGAGACTTCAGATAAATTTTACCTGTAGTCAAGAATGGCCGAGATTCCGACATTATTAACAGTTCTTTGAAAAGATCTCATCCTTTCTCTCGTTGTCCATTTCGATACTAATTGATTCTCGATGATAAAACGATGGTTTATATGAGATAATCCAAGAATAATTGATTCCAATGAAAGGGGTTAAAGCAACATTTTGAAGTTTTGAAGACTCTTATCAAGCAATCTCTTTTTCAAGCATAATAAAATTGGAATAAGTACAACAAAACAAAATAGTTGGAAGCTTAAACAAATTTCAAAAACACGTGAATCAATAAGTTTAGTTGTTTTTACAAAAATATATTAATAAGGTACAATTCAATTATTGAAAGTAATAATAATACGAAAATAAAATTTAAGATAATCTAACAAAACTCGATTCCAAAGAAAGCAGTTAACGCATTATTTTGAAGTTCAATAATGCTCTTTTGAATTTGTCGACTTCCTCGTGACAATAAAAAATGAAAAACCGTTTTCCATTGTTGCCCTAAAATTGGGGCACAACAACAACACAACAATTGCGGAGATATAAGTCAAAAAACAATATGAAAAGAGTTGTAGTCCCTATGGCCTAATGGATAACACATCCGACTTCGGATCAGAAGGTTACAGGTTCAATTCCCGTCGCGGAAATATATGAAAAAATTATTTCTATTTTCCATTCGCACAGAAAATTGCGCCGGACAGACAGAGAAATAAAACATTTTAGTAATATAGATTACTAAAAATCAGTAAATGAATGTATATAAAAAACACAAAACAATAATAATGAAAATGAAAACATAATACAATACGATTTATTGTTATTTATTTATTGTTGATAATCAAGCATATTGTAAAATATTTTAATTAATAAGATAAAAGACGCCGTTGATTTAAACAAATCTCTCTGTTACTAATCAATAATAAATATGATAATTTGAGAAGAATGGCTTTCAAGCTTCAGACAACTTCTTATCTTATCTTAGAAATTTTCCTCGAAATTTATCTTCAAAGTTTAAAAAAATACAACTAATCTCATCTGATGGAAAGCAAATAATATTATCAAAAAATATCAATAACTTTACAAGTGGGCTGATAAACATTGTACTTAAGAAAATAAGAAGAATAAACTTTCACTAGAATCAATTCTTTAATATTATTCGTTTTTGTTCTTTATAATAAAAGTAAAATCTCCGATTTTTTTTATTTTCATACTATAAAAAGCAAGAAAAAAATAAAAAATATTAAGTTGACTAATTATATTCATTTAAATCATCAAGTATAATTAATAATAAATAAAAAATATTAACAAAAAGAAATAGAAAATGAATAAAATATATATAAAATAACGTTTATTCTTATATTTTTTTTTATTATTTGAGCATAAAATAAGCTATATCAGATAAGCTATACATTTTTATTATGAACTATTATCATTAATTAATTAGCTTAATTTCCCAACATGTTGCAATTAGACTTGGTTCCGATTTTAACAGATATTCACTTTTCCTGATCTTTAGACGGGTTTTGGGATGATATTAGTTAACAAATATATGAATTTTATAATTGGAATCTTTTAAGCATGATTACTCAAAAAAGTTGAACTGAATTACACGAAGGTTCAATCCATACCAAATGGTCCAGAAAACATTAAATTGGTTGCTCGACCATTTTTAAAAAAATGATTTCTTCACTGTTGTTGCATTTATGCATGAGTAGTTCAATTTATTATATATGCCTACTACATTGGCACTTGAAAGGATGTAAAATTAGTTACCTAAATAATACACGAGACGTTTCGGAACTTCATTTCAGATTCCTTCTTCTAGTCTGGGTCCCCCTTATCTTTGAAGTTTGTCTTTTTGATGGAACATGTTGGCTGTGTGTAATTTCCCGTAACGGTTGGAAATAGTCTTTGGTGTGATGTGTTTGCTGAGATGTGTTTGTTGGCAAATCTTGATTGTGAATGGTCACGGTTGGAAATAGTCATGGTTGGATATACTCATAGGGCCTAACGCTTTCACTGTTAAAAAGTTATCAATCTTATCTTACAAAAAGAATTGAAATCCCACCCAAAACATTTCATGTAAAATAAGTTGCCAAGACTCACATGCTCATAACGCTTTCACTGTTAAAAAGATATGAGATCGCATGTAGAGCCAAGCCCTTAACTCTACAAGGCCTAACTCTACAAGCCCTAACTCTACAAGCCCCAACTATACAAGCCCCAACTCTAAAAACTCTCTATCTTGGTCAAAAAGTATGGCTTGGCCGTTTCATGGAACTATTTCATCCCATGCAAAACATTTCATGTAAAATATGTTGCCAATATGCTCATAACGCTTTCACTGTTAAAAAGTTCTACAGATCTCAAGTAGAGCCAAGCCCCTCACTCAACAAGGCCTAACTCTAAAAGGTCAAAAAGTATCTTGGTCAAAAATACTCTTTTGGTCAAAAAGTATGCCTTAGCATACTCCATATCCTTTACATAACTCCATGGGATTGTCTGTGTGACAGCCACGAAACGGCCAAGGCATACTTTTTGACCAAGATATAGGGTTTTTATAGTTAGGGCTTGTAGAGTTAGGCCTCGTAGAGTTAGGAGCTTGGCTCTACATGAGATCTCATATCTTTTTAACAGTGAAAGCATTATGAGCATGTGAGTCTTGGCAACTTATTTTACACGAAGTGTTTTGGGTGGGATTTATTATCCTGAATATGTCTATCTTCATAGATTATTGATATTTGCTTTATAGTTACATTAGCGTATTGTATTGTTGTCAGTCACGCTGCATTTTAATGTTTTAGATCTTGTGTTTAACATTATGTATCTGTGATTGTTTTGCGAGTGCTAAACATGCTTATTGTTCTGGGGTTAAGAAGGGAAAGAAGGTTGGCGTTGGTTAATTTGGTTGCAAAAGGTATAATGGCGGTGGTTCGTTTGAATAAGCCACGAGAACAAGGGCTGTGTCTAATTCCACAAATCAGAATTCCCGACTCATATTGCACAATATGAGGTTTCAACAATAGTTTTAGTCCTGACTCTAAGCTAAGATTATAGAATCCGAAGAACCGTAGCAGATATCTTCAAGAGGCTGGATCAGGTCTGAATAACCGATTAAATTGATTTCGTCAAACGATTTACTTAAATATGCTACCAGGTCATCGCTTCGATATCGTTTATATTAGCAGTAGACGGGTTGAACGCCGAAGAACCGGAGCGGACGACGTTAGTAAAATTTGTAACGTATAAGCCACTATTTTTGTGTTCGTTCCGAACATACCAATGAATACATCCTACGATAGTATATGTGTTTATTAGTATTTCATGGCTTTAGAAGTGAATACTAAATATTCAATGGCCGTAACTTCCGACGTTTTGTGTTATTGATGTTTTTTTTTCTTCGTCCAGAATAGTCTGTACGAAATAAGCTCTGACTCATCAATGTGTCTTTATGAGCAATTATCTGTGCTACAGTCAACTCCGCATCGATCTATGTAAAGATAATATTTCAAGTGAAATTTTTAATGTTAAACATAGTCATAATTGTGTTATCCCCTAGGTTGGAAACGTTACTAAGCAACGCATAAATTATATGTTATCGTTGTTAGGGTATTGATGTTCTTATTTTAATCTTATAGAAGTATTCTAACCGTAACTGTTAGAATAATTATAACTATTAAAGGTTTTAGCAAACTGCTAACTTTAATAGTTATATTATATATTTCGCAGAAATAAAATTTCTGACTTATTATTTTATTCATTGCGCAATCTTATTAAGGTCTGGTACAGACATTCTTAAAATAGTTATAGTTAATTGATCTTACTTTTTCGCTTTGAAGCAATTTTCTATTTCAGAATCTATGTAAGGAATAACCTATGATGGGGTAAGGAACTGTTCTGGAATGATCTGTTCTGGAGTGATTTTAGTTTAAAGTTAAACATTATTTCGCAAAATCCGTTTTACTGTTATCATTATTTCTTTTAAGTTATACTCATTATTTATTTAAAATAAATACTTGTAATGAACATACAGTATATTTGTTGGTCAAGAAAGATCAAACTATTATGGGATATGTACGCGTTTTCGGAAGGAAAGTATCAGACTAATGGCTGCTGTACAAGCTCTTGAAAACTTGCCTCAAACTGGCTCAAAAACTTGCACTTTGCTCGAAAAATCTGTCACTTGCTCTACTGGTTAAAACAATAAGCACTAAAATTCAGGCAAATAGTAAAAGCCAGTCAACATCAGCGCCCTTGCAACGAGAAATTATTTCAAAACTACGACAGTGTTAACTTCACTATCAAATCTTTTCTTTGTTCTTGGTTTCAACCCACGGCTTATTTCACCTTATTCTCTTCCTCCCGGATTTTTTTTTCCTTTATCTCTGTTGTGAAGTAAGTTGCGAATTAATAGCAAAACTAAGCTACAAAATCAACGGTATTTTTAATTACGATCTCAACGAGAGCAAAACGCGATTTGCCGCTGAGACATGTAAAGCGACTGCATTTCCGCCAAGCTTCAACTTTTGGAGTTGAATTTTCGAGCGCGTTTGAGGCAAGTTTTTGAGAACGTGTAAAATAGCCATAAAATTCTTTTACTTTCACTTGAACCTTGATTTCAGAGAAGCGTAAATAATTATTTTTAGCTAAATTTAGTCTTTATTCTCGTTTTCGTGAACGAGAAGTCTTTTCTTAGATCGCCAGGCCCAAATGAAGTTCAGCAAGAGATTGAATAACTCCCAAAAATATAAATTATGCAGATATAAAATTTAACGTGCCTAACCAAGTGGAAGCAATAAATTAAAAAATGCACCAATGAAGTAAATATAGGCTCTCGCACATTGAGCAATCAACTCTGGAATCTCGGACAGCTTTTTCAGCCTTATCGTCAGCTCGCATTACCCTTAATAATTGCCCAGAGTGTGCGAAAAGAAGCCATAACCTCATTCAGAAGCGGCCGTTGAGGCATAAAAAACGCAAAAAAGAAGAGTAACTGTCTCATGCAAGGCCTTAAATTCACTGTCCTGCAATTGCCAGGCCCCATTGAATTTAAGCAAGAGATTGCAAAAACCCCAAAAAATATAAATTAAGCTGAAATAAAATATAAAAACGTGCAAAAAGTAAGTGCAAGCAATAAACCAATGCACCAATGAAATAACTGTAGGTTCTCGCAACCTGAGCAATCATCTCCGGAATCGCGCAGAATCTTTACTGATTAATCTAACTATTTGTTAGAGAGAATGTGGCCGCAAATAAAATTTGAAATTTAGAACTCTACCGTGATTTCAAAAAAAAAAAAAAAAAAAAAAAAAAAAATTCTTTCGATAAATGTTGATATTCTACTTGAAATAAAAATTACAATATCTTGGCATTAGAGATCCTCTGTCATGGGTGTCCTCATATATCTCTGAGCGGCAGTATCAGTTTATTTTAAAAGGATATTCTTCATCCATGTATTTCACCCAAAAAGACTTACCGCAATGGTCCATCCTTTCATCTCTTCTATTCAACCTACTTATAAATGATCGTATTTATACTTCAAGCCTTGAAATGTATTTTTTATGCAGAAGACGGTACTCTTCTTTTCGCTAGCAAAAATATAGAAACTCTCAAATGAGACTCCAACTTTTACTAAGTAATCTTGAATCTCGGCTTTCAGCAAACAATCTTACACTAAATGTAGCCAAACAGTACACATGTTCTTCTACCAACGAAATGAAACACTTTCTAATAAAAACTACTTTATCACTTACAACAACTCTATTATAAAGGACTCCTCCTTCAAATGCTTAGGAATCTATCTTTCAATGATCGTTCCTTGAATTTACTTGCCTAAAAAAGTTTCCAAAAATTTAGGTATTACAGAAAATTAAACTTTCTCCCAACTCAAATACTACTAAATCTATATTGGACATTCATGCATTCAAACCTTTGCTGCGGTTTGTAGTATGAGGCAACCCTTCTAAATTTCATTAAAACATGCTACAAACAGTAACGAAATACTTTTTAAGATTTATAGATAAAAAACCGAGACACTACACCACTTTGGCAAAACTTCATGCAAAATCATCACTTTCTCCATTATCTATAAACTACAATTAGTTGTCTTCACTTGTAATGTAATTAATAAAAAAAACTATCCATATATCTACTAACAATTAACTCACATTTCCATTCTTGTGATACAAAATCCATTACTAACTATCACTATCAATTTCGAAGACTGAGAGTAGCTATCAACGATCAATTATCAGTTATTTATAATGATAATCACGGCTCAACTTTGGAACGAAATTCCTAAAGATATCCATGAATGTCCTCTTCTAAACTAATTCAGAAAAAATTAAAATCACGTTTATGCTTCAGTTTTAAAGATATTACTAATACTACACATTCTATTGTAGTCAGGCTGAAATTGTGACCAGAATTCCTTTTCCATCTCACCTTTCTCTTTCATCTTCTCCATTCTACCTTCTACCCTACAAATACCTGAATCAATTCCTAATTTCTTTCTGTTCCTTTTAATCTATATGCACATAAGAAATAAAATATGCATTCACTGACCAAAATAAGCACGTAAATATTTGCTGAAACTTCTGCAATTTCCTCTTTTGTATATTTTTTCCCAATAGTTTTGTTGTTATAAATCCCTTTATTATTCCGTAACTGTTACCTCTCGACGGGATCTCCCTTAATATCCTGGTTTCACTAAAGTGTAGCTAGTTATTGTAACTAGATGCAGCCATTACCCTATTTGGAAACGAGCTGTCGATTCTTAGGTGATTTCAAAAGTGCAAAACGATTTTTTCTTGGCAGTGAATTCAGGGTTTTGAATACCCTATAGTTCTGCAAAGAAATATAGTTTCAGTAAATCAGTTTCTCCAGAAAAGATAGAAACGATGTATTTATATACAGTTTCTCTGTATTTATTTAGGATATATTTATATTAAACTAGCTGTACCCGCCATGCGTTGCAATGCCACTCAAAGAAAGAAAAGGCTCGTGAGGAGGGGCCGTAAATATAAGGTCCCAGTGTCGATCGGGGGTGGGACACTTAGGTCCTTGTGTCGCTATCCCCCCACCAAAGTGTGGTGTCCCTGCCCCCATAGGAGAGTGAAGTTTTCCTTTTTTGCAATAGACTTGGGGGGAGGGGCCGAGAAAGGGCCCTAAATATAAGGTCCCGGTGTTGGTCGGGGGTGGGACACTTAGGCCCTTGTGTCGCATCCCCCCCCCCAAGTGTGGTGTCCCTGCCCACATAGGATAGTGAAGTTTTCTCTTTTTGCAATTGACTTTGGGGGGGGGGGGGCGAGAAAGGGCCCTAAATATAAGGTCCTGATGTCGATCGGGGGTGGGACACTTAGGCCCTTGTGTCGCATCCCCCCACCCAAATGTGGTGTCCCTGCCTCCCATAGGAAAGCGAATTTTTCCTTATTTGCAAT
>JAFIDM010011451.1:17112-32214 GCA_023159025.1 Thereuonema tuberculata | reverse complement strand
TTCCAACTGAATTTCGATTTGGCCAAATTTATGTTTAAAATTTTATTATTTCTATTAAATAATACACATATATGGCAAAACCTTAAGGTCAACGCCATTTTTAAAGATTACAACCACAGAATCCGACAAAACAGCTTATGGCGATTTGCAAAACTGCGGATGTTCAGTAAAAAACAAGTTCACATGCGAATTTGCAAAACGCGCGCATAGATGTCACATGGTAGCTTGAAAGCAGATAAAAAGGAAATTGACGCAGCTGAGGTATCATCTTTGTCTGAACTTCTGGACGTGAAGAGCTAATTCTGCAAATGTGAAGACATTATCTGTTGTTTCCTGCACATTTTCCTGCTGGTACGCCATACTGCTTTTACGTCAGATGAACTGACGTCAGAAATCAGATTCAACTATGAATAGACTCTCGTCGGAGAACAATACATTGGCACATTGATCCATAGTTCAATTTCGGTGGCTTGACACCGCTGGAATCGCCTTCTACAGTGCGCTGTGGATAGCGGCACACAGATGACCGGCCTTAGAGCATATAAACGACATGTCGCAGCCATTGAGCCAAATTGCGCCTTGCATGACGACTGGTCGTCTGACGTCAATTGCATTTAGCTGTACCACTAAAATATCGTTCTTCATCGTGCAATCGTTCTTCCTCCTCCATTGCGTCTGGAACACATTCCAGTGGTTTGAAATACTGTCCAGAGTCTGAAGCAACACTATACGCTTCAAAACTCTCTTTGAAAATCGGGATTATGCGTCCTTCTTCAAATTTTCCGATATTCCTTCCCCGGGTGAAATCATCGTCTTGAAAGTGAAATAATCAAGTAACTCATCGAAACATGATAAAAAGTTCACGGTTCCAGAGATAGTCCTTCACGTCAGAAGTTCAGACAAAGACCCCAGTCATGGCAATTTGATTTATTATCTGCTTTCGAGCTACCACGCGACCCACTTGCGCACGATTCGGAAATTTGCATGTGGATCTGTTTTCTACTGAACATATGCAGTTATGAAAATCACCACAAGCTGTTCTGTCGGATTCTGTGACTATAATCCTAAAAAATGGTGTTCGTTCTTCAGTTTTGGACATGTACATATTTTTCATAAAAAAAGTAAAATTCCTCTTAATTTTCATATTGATTGAAAATTTGAATGAAAAATGTGAATTCCGCTATTTTGTATTCAAAATTAATCAAGTTATAGAGTTTTGAAATTTTAAGGATTTTTTTTTTTTAACATTGAGTTTTAAGAATTTCCAATCGTCTATCATTATGCAGATTCGCAGAAGAAGAGAAGAGAAATGATACCCAAAATATGAGTTTCTGATAATTATATCAGTAGTTATTAAATGTTCGTTTTTGGCCAGAATTTGAAAACAGAATTTGGAATAATCACTCTTTTCGTGTCCTTGACAATTCTGTCTGATATTGACACTTTTAGATTGTTCGGGAAATTCTCTAACCGATTTGAACGACATAGAAATATTCAGTTTTTAAGATTTTTTTCAATTTTACAAGTTTCTATTTTGAGACGCTGTAATGAAAAAAAATATGGATGTTAGAATAAAAACACTACATTTAATATATTTTTAAACACTACATTTTTATTGTACTTTACAAAGAACTTATTATGTAAATACATATTATTTCTTATATTGAAATAATTCATTTAAATAGCGAGAAACTGCCTGATCTGTAGTTTATCATATATTCGTAAATGTTAAACATATACAAAGCACTTTGAATTCAAATTCCGGCCTTAACGTTGCTAGATTCTCGTATATTCAATATAGATTGGTTCGTTTTGGATTTCCATTACTTTATAATAAGAATATCATTTAAACTTTCCGGATGAGTATGTTTTGACTAGCTTATTTCATTGTTTGTACAGAATATTTCACAATTTCATAAAATGAAATTTCTGTAGACCGTTTTGAATCAAAATGCTGCTATGCACTGCTATCAATATTATTACTGACCACATAATAATGATCCACAGAGACTGAGACGGATTCTTGTTTCATCATTTATTGTAACATTATAAAAAAATGCAAACATTGCGGTTATTGTTACGCCTAACAATGCTTTGAAATAATGTTTCAAATAGTTTGTGTGGATCATGGATCACGTTCTTATTATTGTATGTAACTTTTCCTCATTATTATAGGAAATGCTAAATAATGACTTAATCGTATCTTGTGACGAATCTAAGTTCCATGGAATAGAATTTCATTTCCACTACAGCATTAGCGAGAGGCTGAATGGATGCCTCTTAGATTTTCATTTCGAAATTTTAAATAATGGTCATTTCAAACTCAAATGAAATTCGAATCTTTAACAGCTTTTCCGCATCAAAATTCATGTGTTTGTTTTGAAATGACAGAAATGACCCATTAGTTTTAATTAGGACTTTCTTTTTCTAAATTATAATAGGAATTTTGAAATAAGGAATAGTCACAAGTTCAAATTTGAAGCGTTAGAGCGAACATGGCTGGTTTTCTGAATTCACTCACAGAATCTTTAAAGGCACGGTCAGATAAGGTAAGTCGTTAAATAATAAATAAAATTTCTAATAATTTAAAATTACTTTTCCTGAACAACCAGGTTATTACCAAAGTCGAAAAACCTAAGTAATATAATTTCTAGTAATGAAACTTTTCATTACTTTTTAAAAAAATTAATTCGTATTAAATCTTAAACATATAATTTTCGTAAGTTATAATTTTCTGACGTTAAGATTTTTTTATTAAATTAATGTTTTTTAAAAATAGCTTTTGAGTTAAAAAGAACCACATGGCGTTCTTTTCAAATTCTTTACTAAAATAAAAATATTCTTCATTTGTTGTGTACTTTCACTTTTAATTTTTATCTATATATTTATTTAAATAATAAATAAATTTCCCCTCCGATGTTCAATCTGCAATTTGGATGCCACTGGTAGGCAGGTTTTTAACTGTAAATATGTTTTTCATTTTTTTAATCAAGTGTGGTGGTTGATGTAATTTTGATCTACAGCACATCAGTGAGTATTTTATAAAATTTGGTTTACATCTGACATTGATTTTTTGCATTTCTTTAACAGGTTAGCATAAACCTGTGATATGTCTTCTTAAAATTTAGTTGAAGAAAACGTTAAAAAAAAATTCAAAATGAAATCTTGAATTGGTTCGAAACAAAAAAAAATAAAGGTTCTTTTATATAGGAGATACAAGAATAGTTCGTTCTATTTGCTTTTACTTTAAGATTAAATTGTCTTTTTGTTATTTTTGAAGCATTTTGTTAATAAAATAATTATATCGTTTATCTTATAATTCAAAAAATTTTCATTTCAAATCTCCAACTTAACAAAATCCATACCCATTTGTTAAAGCTAGGTGAACTTTGTTGTACATGAGACAGTTGGATAAGCTCTAAAAGTTTATGGCTTCCTTGCCCTCCAGAATATTTCTGTTATGGCTTAAAAATACGTGTTTTTTTTTATAAAACCTTGATTATATCTTAAATTCTTTGAAATGAACATCATTAACAGTTTTTTTTCACTTCTATTTAACTTTTTTTGTAAGCATTATTAGCATTTGGCATGATAGGATAAAATAGCACAATAATTCCGCTAAAATGTCATAAAATTACATGAAAATGTAAATAATTTGTAATAGCCAATAAGTTTTATGTCATCCAATCAAATAAAAATGGATTTCGAAAGCTGGAGATCATCCCAGTAAGAGCCAAGGTTGATCATCTTACTACAGACAAACATTTCATGCTAAACACATGCTTCTATTTATTGCTTTTAATTGATGATTAAGTTTTACTAATGCTTTAATTAGTTACTTTTATAATAGATATTTATTAATTGTTCGGAAAGAATTTCCAAAAACTATGTCAATATGAAAGAACTTTCTCCTCATTGTGGGAAGATAATGACGTAAAATGTGTCGAAACCCAAATGTAAATACATGTCCAAGATGGCGGTTAACAATTTTTTCTTATTTTTTTTAGGAAACGAAAAAATAAAGTAAGTCTCTTATTTAAAAGAAATTGCGTCTCAATTTTTCTAAAGAATTTTATTTTAAGAAAAATTACTTCGAAATGCCCATATCCAACGAACCTTTGAAATTTTAAATCTATAAAATGAATAAATCTTTTAGCAAAAAAATCTCTGACTTCTCTGATAAAGAATTTTCTTCTTGAAAATAAAATAGGATTTAGTTAAAAAAATCTTTAATCAGTAATTACAGATTTAATAAACCAGATAAATAATACAGTATTTTTATATTTCCGTCGATTTTCATAGAGACAATTGAAAGATTTGGTGACGAATTAAGGAATGACCAAACAGTTATTAAGTTTAATAATTTTATTTTAATAAAGGGCCCTTAATTTTTTTTTTTAATGATGTGTATCATGATTCTTAATCAAAATGAACTTTGAAATTATTACTTCAATATTAGATACACTGGATTAGATACTCATCAGATACATATTTGTGTATTAAAAGTTACTATAGAGATAGAGCAGAGTTCTTGAAACTTAGTATTCGATGGATTACAATATAAGAATGAAAATGGAAGTGAATTTGTATTCTTTATTGATGGTGTAATGAATAAACGAGAGATTGTAAGCGATAACAATTGCAATTGTTATCCAAATTATCCAAGGTAAATGGACTGAGAATTTTTAAGGCCTCTTTGAGAAATCCAGCTAAGCCAGTAATAAAGATTTCAAATTTCTTTTCCAGATTTTAACACCATAATGAACTCAGTGTTGGTTTCATTATATGTATCAATTTGCACTGGCTTACTCAAAAGAAATCTGAGAACAAAATGTATAATTGCAAGATTTCTGTACAAAGGAGAACTTAATTAATCTTTTAAGATTAATAATACAGCACTTCAATGGTCATGAACCATCTTTTCAGACCGAACGATATTAAATATCTTCTGGACATTGAAAGAAGATATAGTTTACTCAATGTAAAATCATTTTCTTTTGAAATAAATTGCTTTAAACAAGTAGCAGAGTTCTTCAAATAAATTCAAAAACTGCCATGTCTCTAAGCAAAACTGGAAAAATGATTAAGGTTTTCCTGCAAAGCAAATCTCGGTTTCATTGGAATATTGCTTTTCCATTATTATTATTTTGAAGTTTTTCAGTCTTCTCTCTTTTTTTTTATTAATTTTAATAACTTTTAATAATAAATCTCTTCCACAAATTCTAACTATTTTTAGTTTTTTACTTTAATCAAAATTTAAAATTAAAAAAAAATGTCTGTTTCAACAATGTCTGTTGTATACATATATTACAAGTATACATATATATAATATACAGAACAAATACATTATATAAAGATATTTAAATATATATTTTGAATGTAGAAAAAGCAAAAGCCTTTTTTTTAATGCCAGTTAGAATTCAATACCATAATTGATGTCAATAGATTAGTTATAACTTTACTTTTATCAAAATGATATTTAAAAAAATTGCAAGTTTATAAGTTGCGTTCAATTTGGTTTATTTTTATTTTGTAATGCTTCATTTTTAAAAATCTTATTAATTTTTTATTTTTTTTTTGAATTTTATACATTTTCTCTTTTCTTTATTAGCGCAAAGACGACAAACAGAATGGCCTTTCTGATCACGACGAAGTGGTTTCAACGCAAAATGTAGACAATCTGCATTTTGAGATTCCCAATCGAGACAATCTCTTGGTTGAGAAAGAATCTCTTGATGAGTCACTGGTTCTGGCTTCTGATGGTTCCGGTAATCAGGATGTTCCAAATGACGACGGAGATTCTGACAACGAAAACCACAAAGATCAATCTGTGGAAGGTGCAATGGCTCCTCCACAGGAAAGAGCGTCAGAAAATCGTTTGTCTTCCACGGAACCAAACGCTGCAAATCCACCTCCCAAAATAAGTGCTTTGGTGAATTCCGCTATTTTGCAGCTGAAAGAACCCAGGGGATCGACCGTAGAGATGATCCTTCATTATCTCAAACGGAAGCACAACATAGATCCTGACCAGAAGCGACAAAGTGTCAAAAGTTACCTAAAAAGGGCGCTTGAGAAAGGATCAGTGATTCACACAAAAGGGGAAGGTGCTAATGCCAAATACCAACTTTCACCAGAAATCAGAGCTCAGTTGAAGAAAAGCGACCGAGTTTCCTGTGGAAGAAGCAAAGGCAGCTCTTCAAGTTCCTCGAAACGACAGAAACCATCTTCTGCTGTGGTTGGCGCTGCTTCCAAAAAGAAAACATCCCAAACAAGTAGGAGAGTTGCACCAAATCCCAAAATCCCGATGAAATCGAGGAGGTGAGGGAATGTATTGAAAAACAGTAGTACCTTCTTGAAATAACGTTTCAAGTAAACTATAATGAGGTAAAAAGAATTAAAAGTTGTGATGCTCAATAAAAACGTGAAAAAATGACAAAAAAATACCGAAATTCAATTTTCCAAATGTTTGTTAAACATTTTAACTGATCTATGTTAATGTATTTTAAATTTTTCTTTAATTATCTTTACTTTGATTCCAAAACAAAAATGTAGCTAAAATTCCTTTTTCATCTTTTACATTATTTCTTTACTAAAGCCTATTTACGTGAAAGTCAAATCCAACTGAACGAATAGAAAACAATGATTTTTGAAGTTTTCAACTTATTTATAACGAAAAGTAATGAATATTCTGTGAAATCAGTAATATTTCTAAAGTTTAACTTGAAAATGAAGTATATTTATTGGTCCAAGATATTTAAAATATATCATAAATATTTAGTAATTGTTAAACACAACATTGAAAACCGAAATCTAAGAAGATAGATCGATTGTTTTTTGTATCGGCGGTAATGGTATGATGTCAAATTAAAAGTTCTATAGTTAATTGAAACGTAAATAGTAAATTTAATGATATATTTAATTATATATTTGTAATTAGCAAATTTGTTATAATAAAGCTGACATCTTTTGCTTTAATAAAATAGGTTAAATTACAAAAAATACAAATAAATTTTTTTTGTTCCTTATTTTATTAGTCTTCAGTGAAATCAGAAAAATCGAAAAATTGAATTTTTCAAGTATTGAAGTATATAAATATTGTCTTCGTTGAAAATTCAAGGTATATAGGTTGTCCCAAAAAATATACATACTTTAAATGATTATAAATTTAATGTGTATTATCGTCGCGGTGAGAGTTGAACCCGCAAACACATTATCATTGACTAATTTCTCCAGTATCTATGCCGTAAGCTCCGCAGAAAAAATCAATCTCATTTATCAAAAATAAAATATCAAAAAACTCACATACATCTTCTTGAAATCGACGAGCAACGTTAAGAATAATTTCTCTACTTGATTTTTGAGACCTTTTCCTCGTCGAAATGTAGTATGTGAATCCAACGACCGCCATTTTCTCTTTCATTTGAATGTGACCGACAGGCCAGGAAGGGAAAATCTATCATCTGCGTTGCATTCTGGGAGGATCATCTTTAGCCGTACTGATAAATAAGATAAATTTAGATATTATTCAAATAAAAACAGAGAAATGCAGATTTTTTTTTTATTATTTACCACCAGTGTTGGAAACGATGGTGATTTTGGTCCAAGCTGTCCCCAAAACATGTCTACACACTTTCACAGCCCATAACTCAATAATTTCTGTCTTTTTCAGTTGAAATAATGGCTGAAATGGCTAAGCTTTTACAAAATGAGACTTGTCCTAAAATACTACTGGATGAGAGAGAATCTGCAAAACAGAAGAATTGGGCGATAAGCTGGCATTGATTAGCTCTCGGGAACAAGTCAAAACTACATCAAGTATTGTACTAAACTCAATAAATTATTGTAGCTGAATCCACCCAAAATGCCAATTGAAACAAAGTCAGACTGATAATTTCCAATTCCCGTTAGGTCACGTTAACAGCGATGCCTAGACGAGATCATCTCAAAAAAAATATCAGTGTGTGTAACATGGAATGCGAGAAGGAGCATATAAGACAATAATTGTTGTACGAGTTCGATAATAAGAGTACGGCAGCCGCAGCATGTCGCAATGCTTGTCAAGTTTATGGGGAGGATGCAATAGACGAAAGCACATGTCGTCGATGGTTTCGTAAATTTAGGGAAGGAGACAGAAGCTGCCGAAAACAGGCTAGGAGTGGACGGCCATCACACGTTGGAGAGGACGATCTTGACCAAGCCATAAGGAACAGCCCGAACCCAACAGTGCAAGAATTAGTGGAGACCTTCAACGTACACCGGTCAACGGTCGAGAGACGGCTGGTTAAGTTGGGTTTTACGAGAAAGTTGGATCATTGGGTTCCACATAACCTGACAGCTAAGCAACGGGATGACCGAATCGACACCTGTGTTTCCTTGCTTGACACGAATTGGGACAGGAGATGAGATGCTACGTAAACCATCGTAGGACTCTGTGTCGCCCTTCTGATCCGCCTGCATCGACTTCGAAAGCTGAATTTCATCCCAAGAAGGTGTTATTGAGTGTGTGGTTGGATGTGCAGGGAATAATTCACTAGGAGGTCCTGCCACTCAACCAAACCATCAATGCTGCCTTCTACTGTATAAAGTTAGACAGGCTGCATTCAAATTTGGTAGCAAAGCGGCCAGGTCTCATTAATCGTCGCGGTGTCATCCTTCATCACGATAAGGCCAGGCCACATGCTGCTGTCATCACTCGCCAAAAGTTATTGGGCTTTGGTTGGAAGGTTTTACCCCACCCTCCCTATTCTCCTGACTTGGCACCAACTGACTCTCACCTATTTCGTGCGTTGAACAATTCCTTCAGTCAGAAAATCTTTGATGATCTTGATGCTGTGAAAACTGACATCCAAGACTTTTTTGACTCGAAACCGCCGGAATTTTACCGGGATTCATCTCCTACCAGAAAGATAGCAAGAGGTCCTAGATAGCAATGGGGATTATGCACAATAATGGATACTGTTCATTTTGCGTTTATTTGCTGCTCTTTATGGGTAATAAAAACGGGTAGAACTTTTGCACTCACACAATAATTATATGCTCCTCACTGTAAAATGTTATTTAATCAGTTAATTTCAAGTAACAAATGAAAGAGCGACAAAGATAAGTTGAAATCAAAAATTTTATTTATCTTAGGAATACGTTATCTCAGAAAATAAATGTAAATACTATAAATGCTGTAATGTTATTATGGATCCATTTACATTTTGTTAATCATTCTTAAAAATGTGCCTAAATATTTCACTATTACAAAATAACTATTACAAACTAACAGGTATTCAGTTACTGATACAATAAAGAAAGTGTATCATTCAACAAAATAAGTAGTAACGCTCACATGTTTAGTTGAAAGTATTCCACTAACGGGTCTTTACAGACCCTTGGGGCAGCTGGAGGTTAGGCTCCATCTTTTCGTGACCTAACGGGACGAAGTTGAGGTCAGGAGGTCAGCCTGACTCACACCCGCCTTTAACTCCCGGGAAAGAAACCCGGGCCCCATTCTACAGAGGGCTGGGTAGACCCTAGGACCCGCTTGGAGGAGAAAGGAGCGTGGAAAAATTCCCGCCCTCCGCCGAGGCCGGGAATCGAACTCGCTACTTCCATCCCACATGTTTAGAAGTAGTAAAACTATTTACTATCAATCACATTAAATTCGAAATGCCAAAAGTAAATCTTTGGGAAAGGTCACTGAACATATAGTCACACCATGATTTCCTTATGGTAAAATTCCACAGTGATTCCGCAGCATATATAGATTATTTGCACTGGCTATCTATTTGAATGATATGAAGAATATGCTGGTATCCTTTACTGTGGACACTAAATTAACTAAGCAAAATTGGTTTGTTATTTTTTTTAACATTGCCGAGTTTATCAGTCACATGCATAATACCATACTAAGCATTTCATAGATATGTGAAGATCACAACATATCTTAGGAAGAATATTGCCTTTGCCTTTGGCGAGGATGAAATTATCCAACTGGCCAAATCAGTGGAAGACTTACTAATATATCAAGCTATCCTTGAACATTTGAATATAGTTCACGAACCTAAAATCCACACGCCATTATTAGCAAGTATTGCTGTATAAATCAGTCCACTCAGCCTTTGTAGAATGGGTATCGAATATCTTCCTCAGAGGTTAATGGCGGGCGGTCGTGAACGATATCTGTTATTCACTCTTTCGAGAGAAAGCAAAGTCAATAATACAATAACGAAGTTACTTTCAATAAAATAATTACATTATCAGAAGAAGTTGTAACAACAAAGGAACTCGATAAATATATTTCATCTTACTTCTACAAGATATGATTGCATTGGCTTATTAACGCACACATTAGAAAAAAAGCAGTTGATAATACAAGAAGAAGAAAAAAAATCATGGCGGACATTACCTTTGGCGGTCGTCTTTAGAAGTCTCGTAGTTTGGTGAAATGCGGTGATGTAACTCTTAAATCCAATTCCAGCTACAGTAAAACCCCGTTATTACGCTCCCGCTTAAAGCACTATCCCGTTCTTTACGCTCCTTTCCTACGGTCCCTGGAGTTTTCTATGTAACTCTGTATACTTTTACCCTCTTATAACGCTTCAAATCCCGCTTGTAGCGCTTTTTTTTTTATATCGGAAATTTTGTATCAAAAAGAAATATAACACTGTAAAGATTCTTTTCTTTCCCTGGTAGGAGGGAATCTTTGAACTCTTTGAAATGGGGGTCTGTGATACAGTTGTGCAAAATGTCGAAGCGGAAATCCCTTTCTATAAGTGAAAAATTACAAATTCTCCGTAAGTACGACGAGAATTCTTCACTAAGTCAGAAGGATTTCGCAGAATCTCTAGGAATTTCCTCATTCAGTCTGAGAACAATATTAAAAAATAAGAATGGAATTACCAATGCAGTGAAGGAGGTTGCAAACGTAAAAAAGTAAAATGTGGAAAATATGAAGATGCCGAGGAAGTTCTAATTGAATGGATTCATCAGTCCATGATGCATCAGTGCCATTAAGTGGCCCAATCATTCAAGAAAAGGCGCGTGAAGTAGCGGGCAGTGCACTAAATCTGCTCCGAAAATATATTAGTGGTGCTCCTAATGGTGTATCAATTGATGTTAATAGTTACTTGAACCGCATTGAAAATGTCATAATTCATAACACTAGCGCACACACACGGCAAACCACAATCAAAGATTTTTTTAATAGTAAATAAGCTCACATTTGCACTATATCTATTGCAGAAACAAGTATCTTTCCTGTAAAATGGTATCTAAATGTTTCCCCATCTCATAAATCATTTCCCGTCTATAGCGCTATCCCGCTTATTACGCTGGTAGGTCATGGTCCCTTGACGAGTGTAATAACGGGGTTTTACTGTATTCTTAAAAGCGTGCTTAGAGAAGTCTCAAAAAATATATAAAAAAAATAAGAAGCGGAGAACATAAGTTGTCAGGTTTCTAATGTGGTACACACTACTTCTGCCATGTGCTCAAAGATCATCTGACCAAAAAAAATACTCTCGTGGCCAAAACCAAGTCAAATTCTTACGCCAGGTGTCGCCACAAAAACAAAAGAGCAACTTCTAAATGCATTATCAACAAAAAAAAAGAAAGCGTTGTGGCGCGGCCATGCTCCCGGCCCTTGAAAGTTTCTAAATTTTCAATAATAATGGTCTAAAATTGAATTTGCGGGCGGAGAAAAAAAATTAAAGCTTAATCTATACTAATATAATATATAAGTCTAAGTCTATATAAAAAAAAAATAAAAATAAAAAAAAAACCTAATGAATGTTAAAAAGAGGCAAAAAACATTATTGAGTAGGCAAAGGATAAAGTTTTGCTATGGGACATTTAAGCCTTCCGTTTCTAGTTTTAACCAAAACCACTCTAACTACATTATCCTTACCCGGAAAAACCTCTTGAATAATACCAACCGGCCAATGGAGGGGGGTAAATCATTTTGATCTACAAGTACAACCGTTCCAACCCTTACTGGATTTTCTGGGGTACACCATTTTTGTCTAACTTGCAACACATGTAAATATTCAATTCTCCATTTTTTCCAATAAGACTGAACTAAACTATCAAGTAACTTTTTGCGGTTAACTAGATTACAGGAATCATCAGGTAAATCATGTGCGGGTAAGTATTGAAGAGGAGTAGACATGAGAAAATGAGCTGGAGTTAAAACTTCCGGATGTGGATCAGAACTTAATAGACAGAGAGGTCGTGAATTTAAAAGACACTCAATCTGAACAAGCACAGTTAACATTTTTTCATATGACAATAATTGCGTTCCTATTACTCGATATAAATGAGTCTTAACACTTTTAATGTTCGATTCCCACATTCCCCCAAAATGTGGAGCATGGGGTGGAATCATCTTCCATGTAATACGATAATTAGTTAATTCTGTATGAAGAGCCATTCTATAGTCACTTGAAAGTAAAAACTACAATCATCAAGTTGTGCCTTAGCACCAATAAAATTAGTTCCATTATCTGAATAAATATAAGAGACTGGACCACGGCGAGAAATGAAACACTTAAAGGCTGCCAAAAACGAATCAGACGTCAAGTCCGAAACAAGTTCAAGATGAATTGCTTTTGTGCAAAGACAGATGAATAAACAAAGATAAGCTTTTTGCGAGTGATGACCTCTTCGACGAGAAAGAGCGATTTTAAGTGGACCTGCATAATCTACACCAGTGTGTACGAAAGCTTTGGTCTCACAAACTCGATAAGATGGTAAATCAGCCATTTTCGGCGTAGATAGTCGAAAGCAAAACTTACACATATGTACTCTTTTACGAATTATAGATCTGGCAGAAAGTATCCAAAAACGTTGTCGAATAAGAGACATAAGCAAACTCGCTCCAATATGGCAATTTGTCTGATGGTAATGATCAATAAGAATATCAACGGCATAATCTCGTTTCGGAAGTAATGCTGGATGTTGACATTCAAAGGGGAGATCAGATCTAGACAGTCTTCCTTCAATAAGTAATATGCCTTCTTCATCAATAAAGGGACTAAGATGTCGAAATGCTCTTGAAGGCAATTTGGATTGTCTTAGAAGATGTAATAAATCAGCAATATGCACAGATTGTAGTGATGAGATAATGACCGTTTCAGCGGCTATCAAATCTGAAGTGGAGATCTTATTAGAACATGGAAGTTTTTTCATAAAACGCAGTACATAAACTACGATGCGGAGAAGTTTATTCCAAGATGATATGCGTTGGCTAAGAGAATATATGATTGACTGTTCAGACAAACAAGTTGCGGTTAATGTACAAGTTTTGAATTCAGGAATTTGTTCATACGATTCATTTGAGAATGGCTTAATAGGCCATTCTGATGGTCGTCTCTGAAGCCAAGAAGGACCGTTCCACCAAAGTTCATTAGTCATTAATTGAGAAGGTAATAATCCTCTTGAAAGACAATCACTAGGATTCTCTATACCAGATCTATATATATAAAAATGAATGTTTCTTTCTTTCTTTCTTTGTCTGTTCTTTATACACTCTTAGGCCCTTTGACCTATCTGGACCAAACTTTGCAGAATTACTCTTTAGGACCCTGCGCAAAAGATAGGCTACCTTAAAACCCGGACCCACCCCCCAAAAGGGGTTGAAAAGGGGTAAAAGCCCTGAAAAATCCAATATCCACATGGTGGTTAAAATAAGAACAACACATATAATGTGTAAAGTGAAAAATTCGCTCTCCTAGTTGGGGCAGGGACACCACACTTGGGTGGGAAGAAGCCAACACAAAGGCTGAAGTGTCCCACCCCCAACCGACACCGGGACCTTATATTTAGGGCCCCTTCTCGGGCCCCCCAAGTCAATTGCAAATAAGGAAAAATTCGCTTTCCTATGGGAGGCAGGGACACCACATTTGGGTGGGGGGATGCGACACAAGGGCCTAAGTGTCCCACCCACGATCGACATCGGGACCTTATATTTAGGGCCCTTTCTCGGCCCCCCCCTCCAAGTCAATTGCAAAAAGGGAAAACTTCACTCTCCTACGGGGGCAGGGACACCACACTTGGGTGGGGGGATGGCAACACAAGGGCCTAAGTGTCCCACCCCCGATCGACACCGGGACCTTATATTTAGGGCCACTTCTCGGGGCCCCTAAGTCAATTGGAAAAAGAGAAAAATTCGCTCTCCTATGGGGGACAGGTCCACACACTTGGGTGGGATGGCGAAACAAGGGCCACCCCCGATCGACACTGGGACCTTATATTTACGGCCCCTTCTCACGAGCCCTTTCTGTCTTTGAGTGGAATTGCAACGCATGCCGGGTACAGCTAGTATATGATAAAAGTTAATTGGATTAATGTTTTCTTGACATTGTGCGATGCGATTACTCACAAAAATTGACCAGCGGTGCGGAGATGAATGTATCCATAAAAGGGCAATGGTGGAGTCAGAAAAGGCATATATACCTTCAATAGAAATACGAGAATGATAAGAATCATAAACAACCTTGAGCAATTTAGATAGTAAAACAGCTGCACAAAGCTCCAGGCGAGCAAGAGTAACAATTTTCACTGGAGAAACCTTAGACTTGGAACACAAAAGTCGAACAATGATATTACCAATGGAATCAGTAACATGCAAATAAATAACACAACCATAAGCACTCAGACTAGCATCACAAAAGGCTATTAGATTCACCCGACAATTACCGAATACACCAATATGACGAGGAATCACTAAGCTCAAAAGTAATGGTAATTCCTGAATGAGCAATTTGAAACGCTTAATGATTGAATCAGGCGGAGTTTCATCCCAATCTACTTTACTATACCAAAGCTCTTTGATTAGCAACTTCGCATAAAGAATCACAGGAGCTACTAAACCCAACACATCAAACAAACGTGCAATAAGAGATAAAATCTGGCGTTTTGTGCATTTGTTTTCAGTTTCAGCAGTTGTTATTTGAAATGTATCTTCAACAGGCAACCAACAAAGACCTAAGACCTTTAAGTTAGATTTACTGTCTGATAAGTTCACTGGAGAACGATGCGACAGAGATAGAGTGACAAGTACTGTAACTGAGTTACTGGTCCACTTAACAAGATCATAGCATCCAGATTTAAATAAAT
>JAFIDM010011450.1:108276-127273 GCA_023159025.1 Thereuonema tuberculata | reverse complement strand
CACATGGATAGAATAAACAAGATGGAAAGGACATTATGCCAAATAATATAGTGATAAAGTTGATGAGGAAGATTAAGAATCTTTTCTTATGTTCTTAAGATAAAAATACATCTAAACATTGCAGATGTTTATCTTTATTAGAATGTTAACAAAATATCAGTTTATTAAAATGAGTCATTATCATAGAATTAACTTTTTTTTCTCTATCACTTTTGATCAAACATTCTATTCTACTTATTTCAAACATTATCTAAAAAAATTAAAAAAAAAAATCATTAGAAAGATAAAATAAAAATAGAGATGTCAGTTTTTCAACAAAGAATAGTAATTTTTTCAATCTCAATCGTTTTTGGTTTCACTTCTAATAGAAATTTTCTAACAATATTTTTCTAATGCTATTTTTTTCCATTATGTAAAATCATAAAAATTCGTCCATGTTTATCTTGAAATCCTTATACATTCCATACACATAAAAGACAAAGCCTCTTCCTGTTTTGAATTGAAGCAAAGATTTAATGCATCGTGTTTAAGTCACATTTTACTCTACTTATATTTAAATACTGAAATGTTTTATGTTTCCATCGAAGTATAAATACGAGCATAAGTATTTCCAGAACCAAACGATCTTCACAACTTTGAAAACACCGGCGTTTAAGGTAATGACTGAATTTTTCTTTTTCATCTGAATTCGAAATAATGGTTTTTTTTTAATATAATTTCATTAACTTTTTTTAATATATTTTTACGAATATTTTCAAATAAATTATGCTTTCCTTGTTAATTACTTTATTTTGAAATTGACATTTACAAAGCTAAATTTTTTTTTTTTTTTTTACAAATGCTCGGGCTCTTAGTTTGATCAGTTTTTTTTAGGCCACAACTAGGGGCGAGATGTGATGCCTATCGACGAATCGTTGCCCAGGGTACGCTAAGTAAGGCAGCATCAAGTTTTACCCGCTGGAACGGACAGAAGGAGAAACAGAAGAAGAAAGAATTATTCATGCCACGACCGGGATTCGAAACCGGGTACCGGCACACTGGCCGCAACGGCAGACCGCCGTTTATAATTATAAAAATACACTTCATTAATTAAACTACAATCATTACTATAAGGCAAGGCCCCATTCCAGAGTTCCATTCTTCTAAGGGACAAACTGACACGAATTTATCTAAATGCGCCAGTTTTCGAACCGAGATCTGCTACCACTATTTTGTGTCACGGTATTCATAGGATAGGCTGTAAATTAGGATGAAATCCGAGACTTTCTTTAAAGATAATAAGATGATAGGTAAATACCAAGATAACAAGTTAAGGTCCCTCTAAATAAAATGCGAACCTGATACGCTTTCGATAGCTGGGCCCTCAGAGTTATATCTCAGCGCAGGTAGGTCAATAAATAGGGACAGGTAAGAAATTTTAGTCGGTGAAATGACTCCAGAACAATTAGTTTTTCAAAGGATATGTATATATTTCTTAAAAACATGGGATAATAAGTTTACATAGGGTAACATTAGATAAAGATTTTAAATCAAAATAGTTTGTAACCGGTTATTGAGATCGTCAGAATTCTAATAAGTGTCTTATGCATGCGTAACGAAGTATGCTGATTTCCCCTTATGATGCTAGCATGTATAGAGATAATGTAGGCCTACTTACAGTTTTTGTCAGGACATTCGCATAATATGGTTGGATGTCAAACCTGTACAGGTCGATGCACTGCGCACTTATGTAGATTTCTTATACATTCAGACGCTCGGTTTTACTATAAATGTATAGTAAAAAAAAAAAGGAAGACCAATAGGAGGTATTAGTATTGGTTGGAAAAAGAAAAAGGAAATAGAGGATATAAATTTTACTAGTATAGAGGATGGAATTATAATGGGTTTAAGATATAAGAAAGAAAAGTATCAAATAGTGGCAATATATAACAAAAATATAGAAAGGCTGTTAAGCAGAATAGAAAATAATATTTTCCAATCACAGATAAATACTGATAATGTTATTTTAATTGGAGATTTCAATAGTAGAATAGGGAAACTAAATAGTGTATGTAATAACTATAATGAAACAGAAATGTACGAAAGAAACTCAAAAGATAAGATTGTGAACAAGAATGGAGAAAAATTGATAAATTGGGCTAGATAATATAATTTAGAAATTTTAAATGGAAATAAGGAAAATGATGTAGAGGGAAATTGGACATTTATAGGTGGACAAGGGTGTTCAGTAATAGATCTAATATTTGTTAATGAAAAAATGTCAGAAAAATATTTTATTTTTGAAATATTAGAGACTGAAATTTCAGACCATATGCCGATAATAATAAAAAATACAAAATCACAAACTGAAAAAAGAAAAGAAATTAATAAAATAAATAAGTTAGATATAGATTTTAATAAAGAAAATGGGGAGGTATACAAATCTGTAATAATGATTATATGGAAAGTTTAGGACAAAATGAAGATGTAAACGAGATGTATAAGAATTTTAAAAACACATTAGAAAAAGGAATAACTCAAACTAAAGAAAAAGAAAACAAAACAAGAGAGGGAAACAGAAACATAAGTTGGTTTGACAACGAATGTAAGGAAAAAAAAAAGTAAAACGTAGTCTTAGAAATTTTAGGAAATATAATGAAGATAGGTTAAGATTAGAATATCTAGAAGATAAAAGAATATATAGAAATACATGTAAAGAAAAAAAATTAAGATACAACGAAGAACTAACAAACAGATTTATAGGAATAAAAACGGGAACAGAATTTTGGGAGTTAATTAAAAAGTTCAGAATTAGGGCGTTTTTTACAAATTATCTTGATTATATGGAAAAAGAGAAAATGGAAGAACATTTTCTTAAATTACTAGAGGGTTCCTGGATAAAAATAAATATAAAGTGGGTAGTAGAAGAGGAAGAAATAAAGGAAAGGGTATAAACGATTAGCAGAGAAATAGAGATTAATCCCCTTGATGATCAAATAGAGAAAATTGAATTAAATTTAGTAGTTAAAAAATTAAAAAAAGACAAATCACCAGGCCCAGATGGAATTAGAAATGAATGGATAAACAATGCACCTAATGACTTAATAGAATGGATGTTAAGTTGGTACCAAAGGATGTGGAAAATAGAAAAAATCCCAGAGAGCTGGAGAAATGGAAAAATAATACCTTTGTATAAAAAAAGAATTAAAAGTGAACCAAAAAACTATAGAGGCATCACGCTTCTGAATATATCCATGAAAATTTTCAGAGAAATTTAAAAAATAGATTAGAGAAGTGGTTTGAATATAATAATATAATCGTAGAAAATCAGGCAGGTTTTAGAAAAAATTACTCAAGATAACATATTTATTTTAAATGCTCTTATAAACTTAAAATTAATGATTAAAAGGAAAAAACTTTTTGCAATGTTTATTGTCTTTAAAACTGCCTTCGACAGTGTAGATAGGAATATACTAATGAAAGTATTAGTCAAAGTAGGGCTAAAAGGAAAAATGTTAAGAATGATAAAAAATATATATGAGGATACTAGAATAAATGTTGGAAATGATAAAAGAGGGAGGGAAATATTTATTACAAAAGGGGTAAGACAAGGGTGCAGTATGAGTCCCATTCTATTTTCAGTGCTGATAAATAATTTAGAATTAAAGTTAAGAGAAGAAGGGTGAGGAGGTATCAAAATTAAAAATGAGCGGATATTTAGTCTTATATATGCAGATGATTTGGTAATATTGGCAGAAACTCAAGTAGAAATTAATCGAATGATTAAAGTCTTACAAGAATTTGTAAACGAATACTGTCTAAACATTAATCTAGAGAAAACGAAAATTATTATTTTTAGAAATGGGGGAAAGAAAGCAAAATTAGAAAAATGGAAGTGGAAAAATAAAGAGATCGAAGTAACAAATAAATATCAATACTTAGGAAAATGGTTCACATCACAAAATAGTAATAATGTAAATGTAAAATATAGAAAAGAAAAAGGAATAGCAGCATCTTGGGAATTAATAAAATTATTCAAAAGAGCGAAAATAAATTATTGGAAAAAAATAAAATACATGTTTAACAGTATGGTTAAAAGTGCCATTTGTTATGGTATGGAAATAGATGGATGGAAAATTAAAAAGGAATTAGAAAACATACAGTACTTATTTATTAAGTTATATTTTAATATGGAAAAAGATACGCCAAATTATATTGTGGAAAATGAATTAGGATAATGTCCATTAAGAATAGATTGTATTAAAAGGAGTATAGATTATGTAACCAAAATTGTGAAACTTAACAAAGATAGATTACCAAAGATAATTTTAGAGAACATGATAGAAAATGCACAGAAGGGAAATAAATGTAATTATATAAAAGAGATTGAAAAAATATTTAATGAAGTAGGATTAGGGTTAGAATTGAAAAAGATAATGGAGGATAAATATTGGATGGAATGTAAACCAATAATTATTAAAAAATTAAGAGAAATAAATATGCAATGTAATTATAATAAAATATAAAAATAGAAATTTAACAATTACTATGGTAAACTAGAGGTTCAAATTGAAGGGGCCAGGTATTTATGTAAAAACATGATCCACTCCTATTGGAGAGAAATATATATTAAAATTAGATGTGATAGTATTTGGAAATCGGGGAAATACTGGTTAAACAAAGATGAAAGAAATTGTAGATTAGGATGCAATAGACTAGAGGATTGGACCCACGTAATTTTTGAATGTGAAAAAATGAAAGAAGAAAGAAAGGTGTTAGAAAATGAAAAAATCTCCAATAGGGGTGGATGGTGGATTACACAACTGAATCAAAACAGAATTAATAAGGAATTATGTAAATATGTTAAAGTATTTTTAGAGAAATTAGGAAATAAAGAATAAATAAGAGGGGTAACTAAATTTATATGGTAATATTGTTACTATTACTTATGTTGTTGTTATCATTATATTATAAAAAAAATATTATTTTTGTTAAAAATCTTATTTGTAGATATTATCCATTTTGCGTGTGTAAATATTAATATAAAGGACCAAACAATATTAATTATTGTTATTATTATTATTAATATTGTAGTTATAAATAAAAACAAAAGGAAATTGTATTACTAATATTGTAAAAGAAAAAAGTGGAAGATTCTTACTGTCACTTGTAAAGGGTTAACACCCAAATCAAGTATAATAAATATTTATAATATTAATAATAATAATAATAATAATAATGTATTTCTATTGCTGCTTATGCCTATATTTCACGCCTTGTGTTACAGTCTTCTTTGATTAATTTTTTTTATGTTATAATAACATTTGTTATAATTTTAGATCAATTTTCGTTTGTCGCATTTTCATAATTATTATTATTTCTCAAGAACCACAATTGGTCTATAATTATTAATTTTTAGTGTTTCGGAAGGTAATGCAGCCTGAATTACGTAATTTGACGCAAAACGAATACATTCAGACGCTCGGTTCAGTCGTTATGCTTAAAACTCGAAATATCCAAGATGGCGGATTTTCCCCAAGATGGATTTTTTGGGAATTTTGGGATATCAATCAGAACACTATTCTCAACATTTCTACCAATTTTCAGCTTGTTATTTTAAAATGTCCGGGTCAATGTCTAATTTCCCTGGACTAAATGCTTTATTGATTAATCCTGTAGTAATTGATGGGAACAAATCCTCAGAATCGATTGAAAGCAAAACATTATCATTTCTAATTTTTAAATCTTTTAAATTTTTACAAAATCATCACTTTTTTATAGATAGAATTATTTTTGAAATGCTTCAAACCGCGACAAACTTTGAAACATTGTAAATAATAGAGTTAGGGCAATTTACAATGGGTCAAATAGGAAATTGGTTTTTTTTTCATTCCTGTCTTCAGGCACTTTTGATAAGACCCTCGTTTTTGGTAAAATACAATCTTTCTTAAGAAATTGTTTTTCGATCAGATGATTATCTAATTGCGGCAATTGTCTTACTATTTTTGTAATATTTTTCGTAATTATTTTTTGTGAAAGGTCTGTCTTATATGCAAATATTTTGAAGTATTCAGTATTCTTGATATGCTTAAAATCACCAAGTTATTTCCTTTGTCAGATTGTCTTAGAACTATATCTTTATTTTCTAGTCTTTATATATTTCCTAGTCTTTACATATTTTCCAGATCACTTTAAGGCAATGAAAGTCATATAAAGAAATTACATTAGCATTTTACTAACTACACTTAATTTTGAAGAAAGAAAAGTCACTGATCAAAGAAAACTCAGTTAACACTTCGGAAACTTCTTTTGCGTGACATTCTTGAATGTACTTTGTTTGAACAGTCTCTTTTGAGGTTCCAGCAGTAATCTGCCATCATGCGGGTATCGCATCTTCCTGATAGCGGTCCTCCATAGTTTTTATTTCCTGATGAAATCTTTCACCTTATTCTTCACTTGTATCGTCTAAATTTTCAGAAAAACGGTCCAAGTGGCTGTGTAAATAGTGAACTTTTATGCTCGAATTACATCCAAAGTTTCGGAAGTTGTTGAGCATCTCGTTTACTAATTCAACATAGTTTTCAGCTGTGCAGTTGCCCAGGAAATTTCTGACAACCTCGACAAATGCCATCCATGCTTTCTACTCAGCTTCATTCATGGACTCCACAAAAGCCGGATCTTTTATCAGCTGTCTTATTTGTGGGTCATCGAAAATTCCAGCTTTCAGTTTAATCTGTTCTTATCTGAGGCAATTTTCTTCCTATGTAAGGAATGCCCGATCCATTCTTATCAAAAACTTTAATAAACTGCTTCATTAGGCCTAGTTTGATATGCAGTGGCGGATAGGATATGATTTTCTCTCTTCCAATGATATTGTTTTTCCCAAAAGCCTTGTTTTCTCTCTTTGGCTACTCCTTTTTTATCCAGTGTTTTTTTTTTGGTCCCTGCTATTCCAGAAGCTCAGGAAACAAGGATATTTAGGGTAGCCAGTGTGCTATCCAAGGAGAATGTTTACCGTCTTTAAGTCCACACAAATTACCCATTGAAGTTCCTGATATTTTATCTTCTCCACGACAAAAGCTATGGCGTCATATTCTTCCTTCATTTGCGTTGAATGAGCAATTGGTATTGAGCCGTATTTGTTGCCATTGTGTTGTATTTGTTGCCATTGTGTTGAAGGACGCATTTCAAACTCCGCTTAGAGCTATCAATAAATATTCGCCAATCAAAAGGATTAAATTCAGGGAGACCCATTTTATTCCAGGAGTCTTCCAGCATCTTGACAAAATACAAGATTTTCTTCTTGGGTGAAAAACGGTAGCAGATCCTCCTCCCTTGTACAGTAGAAAGTAGTTTTTGTTCATTTTTCCAGTAAGTTCTTGTCATTTCATCTGGAAGACAGTTATTCAGACGCTTCTTTTGAAAGGCTGAGAATTCTGACGAGATCATTTAGTTCTTCTTGGTTAAAAAGTTCTGGAAAGTTGTGGACTTGATGACATTCCCTCATAATCCCTGTCACTTGCATCATTTGTATCAGAAAGATGTTCAAAGAGATTAAGTTCATCCTCACAGCTCTGGTACTTGGTGAAACTTTGGAATTAGTATTTCCTCTGAGTGAGTCTTGCTGAAGGCAAATCAGGATACGTCCACTTGCTGCGATTGATCCGAATAATTCCTGTAATATTTACCATGCAGAAATAATAGTCATCGATGTGGTTTGTAGGTTCCTGCAAACCATTGGGACACCAAATTTAACCTGCAAACCATTGGAACACCAAATTTAAGGCTTTTACTTTTTCCAGTAGTCCACTATAGTAAGTGTTTTGTACACATTTTACATATGATATGCGGTGCTCATGTCTTATCTCGGTCATCAAGTCGAACACCAAAATATCCGAGGTATGCTCGTTTTACAAAGTCAGTGATACTTTTCCTATTTTCGTTTAATGTATACACCCCACAAATGTTTTAAGTTGTTTTAAATTGTTTTCTGTTCACTGTCCTGCACGACTAGAACTAACAGTAAATCAAGTTGAAGGCCACATAAATAACAGGGAAGGTGTAAGCCTATGCCATCTAGCGAATTTATTAGAGTGATTGGTATCAGATACCGACAGATAGCAGCATAGATGATAAAAACAAGGGCGTTTTAGGAGTTGCTCTAAGAAGCAATGGATTTGAAATGAGTTACAGTTTTGTCACACCGTACTTAAAAGAGGTTTTACTTGAATTTGATTCATAAAAAAATAATCTACAATAAACTAATAGTTTGTTATAAAAAGAAGATATAAGACTGCAGAAACAAAGAGGAAACAGCGCTTAAATAGTTTATTTATGAATTTATTTAATTGTACATTATCAATACCTTATATGCATTGCCTGCTCAATTAAAAGTGGACACCTGTGGTATGGAACACACGCTTTATTTACAGCGTGTCTAATTGCCCTAAGCACAGCATCCAAACGCCGTGGCATGCTCTCCACCAATTTCTGTTAGCAAGAACCGGTATTTTTGTCCAATCCTCCTTCAAAGCCTGCACAAGTTGGATGCGTGTTTGCGGTCGCATTGGACACGCACGAATCCGGCGCTCCCTTTCATCCTACAGACGTTAAATAGGGTTGAGATCCGGACTCTGGGAGTGCCACTGAAGTTCCTGAACATTATTCTCCGGAAACCAGTCGCTGCCAACAAGGACCTTATTGTCATGATGGAGGACAAATTGCCCTTCACCCAACTGCGACCACAATGTAGGAAGCATGAATTGTCTAGAACGTCCACGTACTGTGTGTATGCCATGTTCCCCTCGATCACAACCAACGGACCACGTCCAAAAGAGAAGAAACACGACGACACAATCACACCACCACCGCCAAACTTCACTGTTGGCATGACACACTCAGGTAGCAGCGGCTCCCCTGGCAAACGCCACTACCAGGTGCGACCATTCGATCGGTAGAGTGGGAAGAGTGATTCGTCGCTCCACATAATGCTCTTCAGAGGTCCATCGACCAAGACTGTCGTTATATACATCAGGCCACAAGACGCTGGGCGTATTTAGGGGTGATGTTAGACTTGTAGGCAGCAGCCCGACCGGTGCATGGAGTTCCCGATGAATCGTCATGGTACTGACAATTGTTCCCGTTGCTGCCGCCGTTGTTCCACTGGAACAGCCCTGTTCTGCCGCACCAACCGCTTCAGGGCCCTCCGGTCTCTATCGGTGAGCAGGCGAGCTCAGCCACCTCCATGACGCCGTATTTCCACTCCTTCACGTTTCCACTTCGTGATCGTAGAAACCACGGTCGACTTTTGGCAGATTCAGTCGCTCCTATGGCTCGCACATTCTGGCCACTAATGTATTACTGCACATTGAAAATACACTGATTAGCTTTGTTTCTTCTTTCATACTTGCTATGTCTTTTTTCAGTCCATGTAACAATTAATTCTGTAATATTATTCATTTCGCTTACCTCTTCTTTTTCCGGAGTACTGTTCTATGCACGTGTTGTTTCTAAATTTTCATTTATAGTTGTTTTTTACTTTTCGGTGATCTTGATAGAGTATTTTTCGCTTTAAAAGCTTTCAATTCTTGTCTTTTCTTTGCCAGTAGTTCATTTTCCTCTTTACTCTGTCTTAACCTTTGTAAATTTATAGATCCTTTACTGTTCGATCTTTCTCTTAAGTTATCTAGACTTTTTGATATTTCTTGCATGTTTTCTTTTCTTTCTCCAGTGTAATTTCAATATAAAAAGCCTTCCTTCCCAACTTTACAATTCTTTCAATTTAATATTTTCGTTTTGATAGAGTGGAGTACATTCCACTTCGACATTGGCAAAAAAGTAATAGGCAAAAACAGGCAAATACTCATTTGCAAAATGCCAAAATCTGTCTAAAGAAGGGCTCCTACCCATAGGGGAAAATATGTAATACATATGTAAAACAAAAACAAAAATAAATGAAATCTAGAAGAATGTGGCTAACCTATTAAAATCTAATACTGAACCTTGTTAGTTTAAGATACTTAATAATCTCACTTTGGACGACCATAAGAGAAATATTATAGAGTGTAGCAAAAATATATATAAAATCTTCAATCTGAAATTTATTTTAACTTATTTTGATTGGGTACTGACATCCTTTCTGAAAGAATCCTTAAAAAAAATATTCTATGTTCACTAAAATTTATTGTCAAATGAAGGCAATCAATCTCCTATACCAACATTATTTTGAGGAAAACTTTGATTTTGAATGTGCTCAAAAGATTTATAGACATTGACTCTGACTTAAATGTAAACAGAGCTAAACAATACAATTATATACGTACCCACATTTGTGTCTATTAATATTTGAGTTATTCCATACCTACATATATTTCCGAATGGAAGCGTAAACTCATTTATTTTCAAACATTAAAAAATAAATGTTTGAACTTGTTTAGTATCAGCATCATACAGTTCATCTATGTAATTCTATCCATCCAAACTTATAAAATTAAAAATAAAACAAAAAATAATGTAAATATAAAACCGATACTGGAAATAACGAAGTACATACTTAAAAAAGCAATGATTTAAATAGTAAAAAAAATAGAAGAATTATTAAAGTCTGATGAATTTTCATATTTTGAAAATTTCATCCACTTCTTTCTGGAAAATGATCAAGTTTACTTACATTTTCTGAAAAAGAAAAAGAAACAATGGAAATACAAATTAATATTACATTTAAAAAAAAAGGTCTGGTCTAATTCAATGGACAGGCTACTGTACTCTATCACAGGACATTATACTCCCGTCCTCAAATCATTTCAGACCCAGGCACAACTCCCAGTCGATACAGTTAGTGCTTTTCACTATATATACATCGGTTCTTACTAGCTTTTAAATAAATAACAATTTATAGTCGAAACAAGATTTAAAGAAAAGAACATTAAATGTAAAAATAACATAAGTAGGAACATAAATTACATGACGTGATTTGACCCGGTCTCACGATTGAAAAAAAATAGAATCAAATACTCAAAACTTATTTAAAAAAAAAAACAAAAAAAAAAAACATAAAAAATAAAAATAAATGATAATAAATCAGAAAAAAAACCTATAAAATAAAAAAGAAACAAAAAGAAATATAATGATAAAAGAAAAAAAAGGATCTGGTCTAATTCTATTGGACGGGCTATCGTACAATACCTACTCACAGGTGCGATCCCACTACTGCACAACACGGGAGCTTTTGGCTGCTACGTTTCCGTCCTGACCCGGTTCACTCCTCCTTAGACAACCTGGTGAAGTCAGGCTCCCCTAACCACACCATGTTGATGCCATGCTTAGTGCGGACACCCGATCGCCATAGGACATTGTACGACAGGACCCCCATCCTCAAATCATCCCAGACCCCGACTTCCAAGTAGCTGGATTACAGGAGCTCGCCACAACTCCCAGTCGATAAAGTAGGTGATTTTCACTGAATTTATAGATATATCGGGTTTTACTATTCTTCTAACAATCTCAATCTTGCTAATTGTTGAGGAAGTTCGTTCATTTCATGTTCGGTGTTTATTGGAGGTTAATAGCTCAACAGCAACAATACCTGAATCTTCCAGAACTTTTCTGAAGAAACAAAAGGAAAAAAAAAAAAACTTATTATTAAAAAATATGTTTTAATATGAAAAAAATATTCTAAGGTTATAATTATATATTTATTCTCCTTGAAGTTCTGTGACTATGATTTTTATCAGTTTTTGTAAGAAGCCAATCCTCGATAAACCTGGACTTGGGATGTGTTTGAAATAATCGTTTCAATTGTAAGAGAACTTCGATCCAATATTTTTTATCATTTGCAATTTTATAATTTTATTATATTCAAGACGTAGTTTTAGTTTTGTTCCCATATTTACTTTACTTGAATTTAATCTATTTTATTTGATTTATTTTTCTTGATTCAGTTACAACAGTCATTGTTGTATTTTCTTATTTAACCTCCAACAAGCAACGCACATGAAATGAACAAACTGCCTCAACAATTAGCAAGAAGGCATTGTTAGAAGACTAGTAAAACGCGATGTAGGTTTAAAATGTTTCAGTCAAAAACTTCCTTGCTCTGCTGTGAGTAGCTAGAGTACGCTAGCCAGCCCGAAAAAAATCAGACCAGATCCTTATTTTAATGTTTTACTAATTTGTATTTTCATTCTTTATTTTTTTAAAATTATTTTTATTTTAGAATCTTTTAAATTTCTATTTTAGAAATTATATACATTTTAGTTACTTTCAGTTTCGATAAAGAAGTGAATGAAATATCCTTCTCTAATTTCTGTCTCTATTTATATATTTTTTCTTTTCTATTTTGTTTAATGTAAACCTTTAACAGTTCATTTTCTATTTTATTTGTTTTTAATTTGCAAAAGTAAAGAATTTTAGCTGCTGCTTTATAATATCATCATTTTCAATAGAGATCAATTAATGTAAGAACAATGAGACAAATAGCAGAGAAAATTTATCTAAAAAAAACGAATAAAAAAACATGAAATTGTGATTAAGCCAGACAGTTGGAGCAAATAACAACAAGTGAGACAACTATAAATAAATAAATCGCTTTAAATTTAAATTAGTATAATAAAGTAATAGATCTCTTCAGGAAAACTAAGATATTATAAGGAAAGGAAATAAAACTAACCGTCCAACACTAAAACAAATTTAAATAGATGTACGAATATATTCGCAACCAAAGATTGTAATCTACAATATTAAAGAACATTTACTGGATATCAGAGCTACAAACTGCGCAGCAAATTATGATTTTTTTTAAAAATTCGATTCTTAAAACTTGATTTTATAAAAACCATCCTTCATCAAATTGCTTTTAAAGTAAAACTAACAGAAAGAAGGAAGCTTCCAATTTGAATGGAACTTTGTAATTGCCATTTGGATGAAGAGAATTGGATTTGATTCAGATTTCACAGTAAAAAAAAGCATTTTTTATTGAATGAGAGCGTGCATCGAAAACTAGAACATAGTGTGACATGGAATGAAACAAAGTCCTGTGTTCTCTTGAGGAAGATCACGTCAAGCCTGTTGCATCTATTTCTTAAAATGCAAGATCTTCGGTGATGGAACAGATATGTCCCAGATAAGATCGGTGGGAGACGAGTCTTTGGATCTGCCAGGCCAAAGAAGGGTTTAAATTGCCTGTAGGCACTGCTGGGAAACGAATGCCGTGTGTCGACGTGCATTATCCTAATGCAAAATTACTCCTAGCAGGCAGGAAAACAAGACAGGAAAACAAAACAACGGTTGCAGGATGTCTTGCAGATATCGCTTTGCATTTAAGATTCCTGAAAATCACATTGAAAGGAGATCTGCTATCTTTAGAAAGGGCTTCACCTACTATTTCCATTGTAATGTTTCTCACGGCAATATTGCTAGGATTTGAGCACTCCATGCGCAGATCCTTTCCATACGCGGATAATCATCTGCTATAAGAAAGAAGCGGGAATCATCAGTAACAAAATATGAGACCATTCAAGAGCAATCATTTCTCTGGCACGGCATCACTCTAGACGTAGCCTCCGGGATTGGATTCTTAAAGGCTTGCCTCGCAAGGGGGCAGGAAAGAAGCCCAACTTGAATTCGTCTAGCAATGGTGCAAGTAGGTACAGGCTGCTGTATACAGTTGCCATATCTCTCAAAATGGTACAGACTGAAGCTGATAGAGCAGTTAAGGCTTATCCCATAAAAACCGATTGACTCTAGCAGTCGTACTATTAAAGTCAACGAGATTCTTGGCAACGTGAACGATTGCCCTGATGCAACTATCGATTCCAGCAGCATCCAACTTAAGCATCACTATGACCCAAATGGTTTTAATTAAAAGTGAAGAAAATCCAAAAAAAATTAAATGGTCAAAATGTACAATTTTTACATTATTTGCAATTTATTCAGAATCACTGTCCATATTTCTTGGTGTCTTTGTTGGAGCCTTCAGAAGGCTGATAATTGGCTGCCGCAAAGTCGAGATTGAAGGATCCGACGTGGCTCAAAGTCATTGCATGACGTCTCTTACACGAGGTATTCTCCAGTGAGTTCGTTCGTTCATGAGACTCTCGATATTATTTTATGTTCTTCTTCCTCACTTTTTAAGCCTCTTTGGACATTTGACCAATCGGCAAGAGCTATGTTTCTGGCTGGTCTATCCAGTACGTGGTAGATCATGGCGGGCGTACGATACCACGGGTATAAGCTAATGTAGACTTGATGGGTTTCTTCGTCCAGCTCCAGCCCAAATGAAAGAGCATGAAGAACAGTCGAACATTTTCGTAGTAGGCTCTCATCGATGACGGGGATTTATGCAACTTTGTCTGCGTTCTCGAAACAGAATTCATTGTTGGATGAGTCGCTTCCGTTCTTTCTGGGTTTCATCCACGAACAGCCTAACTCTTTAAGTAGTCCAGGCAACGAAGACCAAAAAAGGATGAATAGGGGAAATAATTCGTGTAAAAGCCAGTTGTAGGGGAAGGTGTCCTGAACAACATACTAAAAGCGCTGATTGGTGGGGGTGGAGCTAAGGGGTGGGTGGAGGTTTAAAGATCCCTTTTTTCATTTTTTTATGAATAACTAGAAAACTGCGGCCTATAGCAAAAAACTGTTCATATACTAAATTAATGTACATAACAGTCTCTACAAAAAAGGTTCTATACACTTTTTTGCTGGGAGTTACACTTAAGGAGATATGGATGGGGGGGGAGGGAATGGACAATTTGTAAAAAATTTGTTTTGTTAAAAATGGCCGTATATTCCTAAAAATTTTCCAAAGAACTGTCATAGCAAAAAAAGAGCGACGAAGATGTGGCAGAGCTGTTGACCATGAATTAACTCCATTCCCTCTGGCTCTGTTCCTCGAGGTTGGAATGCGAAAAGGGTAGAAGTCATCCCTCTACGATGTTTTGCCAGTAGAGAACAATATAACTCTCGATCTCACCCAAAGCACCAATGTGGTAAATGGTGGTTTCTTTCTTCACCACATGAAGTGGAAACTGTCTTCTTCACATTTCTTCCATTTGCCATCAGTACATTGATCGCAGAAACATTAGGATCAACATTGTACGGTGGCTTTTGATGGTTACAGTGATGTCAACAGCACAAAACGAGCAGAACAAAAGCGAAGAGGGCTGACATTAACTGTAATGAAAGCATGACCATCACAGTTCAATAGTAGCAGTTTTACGGCAATGAAAGGAACAAAACAAGACTGATCCACTTCCTCACCGAGAAAATGGCAGCAACAGGGATTGAAATAACTGTTGCAACTGTTGATGGATGATGCTGATGGCTATATTGCGAGGTGTGGGTTGGATAAAGCTGCTGTGCATCCAACTATTGCATAGTTGATGAGGATGTGGACTTGATAGTCCTCCTCATAGGATTGGCTCCACCATCTACCAACGGGTTCTTTATAAAGCCAGGCCGTGTGAAGGTGGAGACCAAATTATTTTCAGTGCCACAACTTCAACAGCTCCCATTCACCAAGACGATCCTTCTTCTTCACAGCTTCTCCGGATGCTACACCGCCTCGGCGATCCATGGGAAGACCAAAGTGGGAAGACTAAGCTATTCACAGCAAAACCTGACCTGACACAACAAATCTCAGACATTTTCACTGATGCCTCAACATTACCTGAGGTGTTGCACATGCTGGCGAGAAGCTATTTCTGGCGATTTCCCAAGCGCCAGCCCACGAACAAAACCTCAACAAACTCCGGTACTCGGCTTTTTTTGAGAGCATCGACGAAGCCGAAATCTGATATGGCCACTTTTCTTCCTACCAGATGAGCTTCGAAACAGCACTTGTTCACAGTGTACCTACAGATACATCTATTTATATATCGTTGTCAAATACTGTTTTATTTTCACTACAAATATCTACTTGAGCTAAATACTTACATTGGTCTTATTAATTTCTTACAGCTACAACAATGGCTCGGCAACCCCTTACCACCCACCCAACGGGGTTCGGCCACGGGAGACAATGGCATCCTAGAGCTGGTGACAACCAACTATTCTGTGGCACCTGACTCCATTCTGAACACCATATTTTGCCGATGCACGACTGGGTGTGGGGCGCTGCGGGTGCTGGAAAGCAGGCATTGCCTGCTCCAGTGTCTGCGGCGTATGCTTCGGCTCGTGCACTAACGGAGACCTCATCGAAGACACCGTATATGATGACGATAGTTTCGATTTCAAAGATAATTAGGAATTCGACAATTAATGTGAATATCATAATGAGGAATATATGTGCCATTTTCAACAAGAAAACAAACATTTTTTTCCAAATTATCCATTTTCCTCCCTGTATATCTCCGTAAGTATAACTCCCAGCGAAAAAGTGTGGAGGACCTTTTTTTGTAGAGAATTTAATGAAGATTAATTTAGTATACGGATATTTTTGTTTGCTATTGGCCGCAGTTTTCTAGTTATTCACAAAAAAGTAAAAAAAAGGGACCTTTCAACCTGCACCCACCCCATAGCTCCACCCCCACCCATCAGTACTTTTAGTATGTTGTTCAGGACACCTTCCCCTATATTGGCTTTTACCCGAATTATTTCCCCTATTTTTAATTCGTTGCCTGGACTAAACAATTACTCCAATTTTTCGCGCAATTGAATCACAAAGTCTATGCACCTGTTTAACTTTAAAAAACTTTTTAATTTACTAACTAAAATTACGATTACAATTAGTTTCCACGCCGAGAGGAAATTTTTTCAAGTCGTATAATTTCCAATAATGTCTCGATATTTATAGATAACATCTTTTAAATTGTTCAATCATATAGCATACTTGGCAGCAACCCATGGGAATCCCATTTCATTTAAATTCTTGCTTCATGTCATTGCTACACATTTGCTCCAAGCTGCATTAAACAATTGAACAAATCTTCTAAACGCTTCCACATGTGGGGCTTGCCTCCTATTGGTCATCAATAGAAATCCTGTCATTTGTAAACATAGAATCGGCTGATCTTCAAACGAGATCACATCTTGGCCTCTAAAAGAAAACCCATAAAAGGAAATTAGAATAAGTCCAATTTTCGAAATTTTTTTGAACTCTCTTCTCTTCACTATTGTCTTTTATTCTTCAATATTCTTTCTGCTTTTTCTTTTTCTTTTTTTTTTAAAACTCCTATGAAATCCATGCTCTTAATTTGCGGGCAATGACAGCTATCTGTCTGTCTGTAACTCAATATAATTAAGCTATTAAGATAGATCCAACGGTTCTCAATGGTACCATTGAATCAAGGATACTCAAATTGGATGAAAATATTAGTTCATTTTGTCATTCCATGTTGTTTACATAAAATTTTATTCTTGGGAACTGACCTCGACAACTGAAATTCTAACAAAACATACGTTCAAAAACAAATAATTTTGTTATCACTGCATCCATTTTAGTGAAATTTGGCCTACTTACTCAGTTGTTTACGCTGATATCGAAACTCAAAACCATTTTTGCCGTAGAAGCTTCGTTCACAAGGTAGCGCAGTATTTAGATTACATTTACTTTATATTTGATAGTTGATAGTAAAATGATTTTTCAGATTTTTTTTATGCCTGTCGTCCGACACGCTTTGTTGCTAGTGTTAATATAAAACACGATTCAATGCACTTCCTTTCGAGGTTGTGTTGAAATGCTGCTAAAATTATCGGGCCATTAACTTCAACTATGTGCTTAGGAAATGTGTAAGGTAATTACCCGTGTACATGTGTAACGTAATCACTATTCCTATTTAAGATGGCACCCCTGTGCTCAACTGCACGGTCCTCTGCTCTCCTGCGTGTCTCGCAAATATATAGGCAAGTCTCATCCTTGAATTTTATGGCGTATACGACTCCTTTTTTGACCTGATGGCTGCTTTCAAAATTATGTCTCGTGATATCATCTTTTGTGCGAAATGCTGGAGAAATCAGTATGATTCCATGTGGTTTGCAAATATTGTTGTCCGTGTGGTTTGCAAATGCTGGAAATATATCTGCATGATACGGAATGGAGACATATCTATGCAGAGTTTTTACACTGGTGCTTTCCAAATTATTACAACGCTTTTCCAGGGAACGTTTGACATGTATTTCCACAAACCTTATTAGATATTCATTTTTTAACAAAATATCAGTTATCTTACTTAGTTCACACCGGATAGTTCCATCATGACTGGATAACCGTAACCCAGCAACACGTTATGAAGGTGTTTTAATATATATTTTATTACATATGTTTTGTGTGTATATGGTCCCTTTCTTTAATTTGTATTTACAAACTAGTATTAGGAAAAAATTCTTTTTTAGGGTTTTTTTTTCTTTCTATTTGAAACTTTTCTTTCTTAATTTAGCCGATTACTTTTTAACATTAAAAAATTCTAAATGAAAAACTATCTCGATGTTTCTCTATCTGGATGTGGTGAGATCTGGACTAAAAGAGGGCCAGATTAAAAGAGACGCACGTAATTGTCGAAACAAATGGGACTATTTTTGATAGATAATCAGACAGAAAGACATATCAGTATAGACATATAAGTATATGGCTACCCCGAACTTCGATGCAGGTGGCACAAAGTTGTGGCGTGCTTAGCACCAAGTTATCTACGAGTTTCTCAGGGAAATTGGCCCACTCCTCCTTCAGAGCACGAATGAGATTCATTGTAATATACACAGGTGGTTCAAAATCCTAAGGACGACCACTAGTTCTAATGGTTACAAACACAAAATTAGACGAAACAGCTTTTGGTAATTTGCATACCTGTGGACGAGCATTTGAAACGGGCCGCACATGCAAATCCAGAGTCAGAGTATAATACTCTGGTCGATCCCAAACATCCTGACACCATCAGTTACTCTGCGACCTTCCAGCTATCCTGTATTTCCTCCCGGCGTGAAATCATCTAGATGATGTGTTTGTGACATATCGAAAATTTCACGTTCATCACTTCTTTCCTTCAGGTCAAACGGTACCTTCAAACACAAATCATACACCATGCCA
>JAFIDM010011450.1:93776-105013 GCA_023159025.1 Thereuonema tuberculata | reverse complement strand
AATAAATTGTCCTTTTCGTCCAAAATCTGATGTCTAAATTGAAGAAAATAAATTGTCTTTTCATTTAAAACCAATGTCCAAATCGAAAAATAAATATTGGCTACGAAATTCCATTATCAAACAAAATCATTCGTCTTCAAATAAATTTATCTTAGAAACTCCATCTTCATCAACACTCCAGTTCTTTGAACAATTATCTTTGACAATCCATATTCTTGAAGAGAATCCATATTCTTGATCGTTAATATATTTAACCCTCTTCACCCGAGATTCAATCCTCAAATTAGCAAAAAATTAACAAAAATACTCCAAGTAATACATTAAAAACTTACATAACTCTTTATTGAGAAAACAAAAGAACTTTCTCAATAAACAGTTATGTAATTTTTTAATGTATTACTTGGAGTATTTTTGTTAATTTTTTACAGTTATCATTAGTTTTGTTATGTTATGTATCAGATAAAAGTAAATCTCTGATATATTTGTCGAAGAGACTTAAATAAGTAAAAAATTACTCGGAACAGATCGAGGTGGAGTGGGCCGGTTAAGCGTCTCTTTCCAAGGCCTTTCAGTTGATATTTCACAAACAGAATGATCTGTTTAAAATTTTAAAATTTCGTATTAAAACATGGAGCAAATATTATTAACTTCTAAATATAAAAAAAACATAAAGTGGTTCATAGGTATTTATTTGTTTTATGGTTTTGTTCTAACATTTCATTTTCATCGAAAACTGGAATTTTTTTTTAAGAGATTGTAGCATAAAAGTTGTTCAAGATGCTAACAATCGAACTAAAAGGAGACACAAAAAGAGGCAAAAAACGGAACTTGAAACGAATTTATAAATGTTTAGAAAGTAACTGACAAACTATCAACATTGTAATATTGCTGAACTCTTCAGGAATTCTATTTGAGGACTTGACTCTTTGATTTCCTTTTATATTGTTCTATTTTCTCTGTATGTGACATCTAGTTCCTTTTTAAGTAATCATTTCTGATTCAACCTGTTCTTATGCTCTTTTCACATGTCTTAGAAATTTCATTTTTCATGTTTGTGTTTTGTTTATTCTCTTTTCCTTGCGAGCAGCACTATGATCAATGTTGATACTTCCATTGCATATTTGCCACATATTCTTCTGATGTTGTTGATTTTGTTCGCTGTCTTCGTCTTTTTCGGAAGTAACGTTATATTGGAAATGTGAAACCTGTTCTGTGATTTTCAATGACAAATTGAAAATGATTTCATGTTCTTATTCGTTAACTTCCAAGAATTTTTTTTTATTGATATTTTTAAGTTACACGTGGAACTGAATTTGGCTTATAGACAGTTCTTTGAAGTCTGTCTTTGCTAACATGTAATCACCTGATTGTCTGCAAATAGGGTTTTATTTAAGTAATATTGATCTCTCATTTTTATACTTCCTTATACTTTTTCTCTTTATTTTTGATTGGCGAGATATTACACTCCTGTCTTATTCCTTTATATTAATTCTTTTTTTTTCGGACTCAATAATAATTTTGGACTTTCATAAAGCCTATGCATGCTTTTGATACATGGGTGAACCAGTTTTTTCCATTGTGCATCACAGTTTTGAAATGGCATTAGCAAATGCTTTGTCAATATCGATATATGCTAAATGAGTTGTGCCAGTTTCATTTTTTTAATTTTTTGAACACTTTTTAAACAAATATAAAACCTACTTTTAAACATGGTTCTTCTTCACCATTAGGACGGAAGGACAAAAGATGGATGATTCACATCAGTTTTCGAAACTACAAGCATTTGCTCTGAAACTGTTTTCCACATTTCTTTGGGAAAAAAATGCTGATCGTTTGTTAGTAAACTTTATTGCGGGTCAAAGTTGACCTATGATTTCGATTTTTCTTAAATTTTTACAGGTAAAGGATAGGAAAAAAACAATACGATTTTATTAACAGCAGAATTGTGGTAGTGTGGAGGGGGGAGGCGTTTGCCCCTCAAAATACCCATTCCTACGTTGTTTGAAATCTATTCGTACGTTGCCTCAGAAAACGTTGGTGAAATCCGTTTGTCGTTGTGAACTTTCCTTCGGAAGTTGTTAGGGGTGCACAGACACAGATGGACGGACAAGACAAACGCAATAGCTGCCGCTATTGGTCGCTGTCACAATAGCTCCTGAAGAGTTCGCTGAAAATATGATCTGAAGTTGGAATTGAGAAAATCTCGAAATTAAAATCTTTTATGGAAAATATATTGTTTGAAAAAATACAACTGAACTCCTCTCATTGCGAAAATGAGTCCGATTTCAATTGAGTAGTTCTAAATTACTTTCTTTAACCAGCTCAGTTAATTTTAAATCCTCTTTATATTCATCTTTAGGATTACGCATAATTTAATCTCTTCCAAATCATTATAATTTACAGAGGCGTTCAAAACCCTAAAGACGACCACTGGTTCTAATGGTTACAAACACAAAATCAGACGAAAAAGCTTGTTACAATTTGCATACCTGTGGACGAACAGTTGAAACGTGGTGCACATGTAAATCTATAAATCATGCGCACAGAGATCACGTGATATCACTTGAAATGGTTAAAAGGAAAATTGGCATGGTTGGTGATTTGTGTTTGAATTGTACCGTTTGACCTGAAGGAAAGAAGTGATGAACGTGAAATTTTCGATATCTCACAAACACATCATCGAGATGATTTCACGCCGGGAAGAATTACAGGACAACTGGACGGTCACAGAGTAATTGATGTTGTCAGGATTTTGGAATAGAGCAGAGTGTTATACTCTGACTCAGGATTTGCATGTGCGGCTCGTTTCTATTGCTCATCCACAGGTATGCAAATTACCAAGAGCTGGTTCGTCTGATTTTATGTTTGTAACCATTAGAACTAGTGGTCGTCCTTAGGGTTTTGAACACCTGTGTATATTACAATGAATGTCATTCGTACTCTGAAGGAGGAGTGGGCCAATTTCCCTAAGAAACTTGTAGATAACTTGGTGCTAAGCACGCCACAACTTTGTGCCACCTGCATCGCAGTTCGGGGTAGCCACATATACTGATATGTCTTTCTGTCTGATTATCTATCAAAAATAGTCCCATTTTTTTCGACAATTACGTGTGTCTCTTTAATCTGGCCCTCTTTTAGTCTAGATCTCACCACATCCAGGTAGAGAAACATCCAGATAGTTTTTCATTTAGAATTTTTTTAATGTTAAAAAGTAATCGGCTAAAATAAAAAAGAAAAGTTTCAAAATAAAAGAAAAAAAAAAAGAAAGAAAAACCCTAAAAAAATATTTTTTTCCTAATACTAGTGTGTAAATACAAATTAAAGAAAGGGACCATACACACAAAAAATATATAATAAAATATAAATTAAAACATATTCATAACGTTTTGCTGGATTACGATTATTAAGTGGTGATGAGGCTTTCCGGTGTGAACTAAATAAGATAACTGATATTTTGTGAAAAAATGAATATCTAATAAGGTTTGTGGAAAGACATGTCAAACGTTCCCTCGAAAAGTGTTAGAATAATTTGGAAAGCACCAGTGTAAAAACTCTGCATAGATATGTCTCCATTCAGTATCATGCAGATATATTTCCAGCATTTGCAAACCACATGGACAACAAGATTTGCAAACCACATGGAATCAAACTGATTTCTCCAGCATTTCGCACAAAATATGATATCATGAGACATAATTTTGAAAGCAGCCATCAGGTCCAAAAAGGAGTCGTAAACGCCATAAAATTCAAGGATGAGACTTGTCTATATATTTGCGAGACACGCAGGAGAGCAGAGGATCGTGCAGTTGAGCACAGGGGTGCCATCTTAAATAGGAATAGTGATTACGTTACACATGTACACGGGTAATTACCTTACACATTTCCTAAGCACATAGTTGAAGTTAATGACCCGATAATTTTAGCAGCATGTCAACACAAACTCGAAAGGAAGTGCATTGAATCGTGTTTTATATTAACACTAGCAGCAAAGCCTGTCGGACGACAGGCATAAAAAAAAATCTGAAAAATCATTTTATTATCAACTATCAAATATTAAGTAAATGTAATCTAAATACTGCGCTAACTTGTGAACGACTTTTCTACGGCAACAATGGTTTTGAGTTTCGAAATCAGCGTAAAAAACTGAGTAAGAATGCCAAATTTCATTTAAATGGATGCAGTGATAACAAAATTATTTGATTTGGAACGTAAGTTTTGTTAGAATTTCAGTTACCGAGGTCAGAATTTCAGTTACCAAGAATAAAATTTCATGAAAACAACATGGAATGATAAAATGAACTAATATTTTCTAACTAATATTCATTCAATTTGAGTATCCTTGATTCAATGGTACCATTGGATCCATTGAGAACTATTGGATCTATTTTAATAGCTTAATTATATCGAGTTACAGACAAACAGACAGACGAACTTAGCCAATTTTTATGTATATATATATATATATATATATATATATATATTTGATTCGATTGATGATTTAATTTGAAATTTTGTTTGTTTTTTTTAATGTTTATCAGACCTATTTAGGTGTGCTTATTAACTGTACACATGTAAGTTTCATCTAAACGATCATTTTCCATCCAAATATCTAAAGCTTAAAAATTAAGCTTTAATTATCTAAAGTTTCAAATTATCTGGAAACTTCTAACAACACAATTAATGTAAATAAAAAGCTTAACGTGAACCAAAAGTTTTGAAAAATTTTTTTTTTGAGAATGCACAAAAAAAAATTTTGAGTTTTTTTCGCACCCTGAGCTACCATTTCGGGAATCTGAGACAGCTGTTTCAGCCTTGTTAGGCTTCTTCAGTCAGATTTACCCTTGATGATAGCTCAAATTTCGAGACAAAGAAGAGGTAACCATTCATGCTCCCCTGAATGGCCCTTCAAACAAAATGAAGCACTAACAACAACTCACTGTGCACCGCACAGCCTTAAATTCTTTGTCCCAGCAACCGCTGGCCACTAAAGAATTTGAAAATGCACATAAAGTGCCAGAACCTTTGTTTACTTATATGCATTCTCAAAATTTCTTTTCAAAACTTTTGGTGCACGTTAAACTTTTTATTTATATAAATTGTATATTTTTTTAGGTTCTCTATCATTTCTTAAATTCTTTAGTGCCCAGCGGTTGCTGGAACAAAGAATTTGAGGTTGTGCGGTTAACAGTGAGTTATTGTTGGTGCTTGATTTTGTTTGAAGGGCCATTCCGGGGAGCCGGAATGGTTACTTCTTTGTCTCGTACTTTCAGACACCATGTGACTGAAGAAGCCTAACAAGGCTGAAACGGCTGTCTCCGATTTCCGGCAGGGTGCCAGAACCTTTGTTAATTATGTATTTGTTTTGTCTACCATTTGCGAAACATCCTGTGTATATATATATATATATAAATCCAATACACAAAACTTGAATCTACACCTATTCAAGTTTCGTAATGCAAATATTTCATTTAATGATTTGCAATTTAGAATTCAGAATGTAAAGAATATAAGAATAAAATTAACTTATATTACTAAACATATAAAATTTGCCGGACAGCTTTCTGAAATTTAAAAACCAAATTAATTTCAAAAAGCTGTTTCTGTGTAAGTATTAACATTCGAATATACAAACACGTCATCAGCGGCACCTGGTGTTGAATTTTGAAACTAAGCTAAAAAAATTTTAAATCACAAAAGCGCTTTATTATAAGAAGATTGCTCTCTTTTTAATATTTTTTTAGGTTTTTTTAAATTTATTTTTTATTTTTATATTATCTTTTAAATTATCTGCTTTTTTTTTGTCTATATGTATAAAAACCTCTCACATATATATACATATAAAAAATTATTTATTTTATATACATACATAGAAAAATCATTCATTTTACATACATACATAGAAAAATCATTTATTCCTCCTACATACACAGAAAATTTCCTAAAACATACTTCAAAATATTAAAAGCAAAAGATGACAGTTATCAATTCAAACTCAAAACTTCCTCAAATAGAGGATTTAATTCTAAGTTGTCATGAGATAACTTGAATGATCAAAATTTAACAAGTCCTGTTTAGAAGATTAATGATTAAATAAAATAATGAATATATTTAATTTTATATTTTTTTGTAAATTTGAAATTTAAATTTCTTTTGAAATCGAGTAATGTAAGTATTTAATACTTTGTTTGGAAAATTATTATTTTTAAATTCATTAATGAGATAATTCAAATTATTCAAAAAATCATCTATTTTAGAGTTAATGGTAAGATATCTTTTTAACTCTTGTAAAAAGATATTTTGAAATAAATTAAAACTAACATTACTTGTAAATTTGTGAAATCTGTTTATTTTGAAAGGAAACAAAAATGTTTTATTAAATAATTATATATGAGGTAAATCTCTGACATATTTGTCGAGGAGACTTTATTAAGTAAAAAATTATTCAATAGAAATAGATTTAGAGACAGTCTGTTAAGCGTCTCTTTCCATGGCCTTTCAGTTGATATTTCACAAACAGAATGATCTGTTTAAAATTTAAAAATTTCATATTAACACGTGGAGCAAATACTATTAACTTCTAAATATAAAAAAAAAAACATAAAGTGGTTCATAGGTATTTATTTGTTTTATGGTTTTGTTCTAACATTCCATTTTCATCGGAAACTGGAATTTTTTTTAAGAGATGGTAGCATAAAAGTTCTTCAAGATGCTAATAATCGAACTAAAAGGAGACACAAAAAGAGGCAAAAAACGGAACTCGAAGCGAATTTATAAAAGTTTAGAAAGTAACTGACAAACTATCAACATTGTAATATTGATGAACTCTTCAGGAATTCTATTTGAGGACCTTACTCTTCCGATTTCCTTTTGTATTGTGCTATTTTCTCTGTATGTGACTCGACATCTAGTTCCTTTTTAAGTAATCATTTCTGATTCAACCTGTTCTTATGCATCCTTTCACATGTCTTAGAAATTTCATTTCTCATGTTTGTGTTTTGTTAATTCTCTTTTCCATGATCAATGTTGATACTTCCATTGCATATTTGCCACATATTCCTCTGAAGTTGTTGATTTTGTTCGCTGTCTTTGTCTTTTTCGGAAGTAACGTCATATTGGAAATGTGAAACCTGTTCTGTGATTTTCAATGACAAATTGAAAACGATTTCATGTTCTTATTCGTTAACTTCCAAGAATTTTTTTTTTTTTTTAATTGATATTTTTAAGTTACACGTGAAACTGATTTTGGCTTAGACAGTTCTTTAAAGTCTGTCTTTACTAAATGTAATCACCTTTTTAAACTTTTTAAACAAATATAAAACCTACTTTTAAACAAGGTTCTTCTTGACCATTAGGACGAGAGGACAATAGATCGATGATTCACATCAGTTTTCAAAACTGCAAGCATTTGCTGTGAAACTTTTCCACATTTCTTATGAAAAAAAATGAAGATCATTTTAATAAATTTTCATTTTTTTTATGTTAGTGAAACTTTATTGCGGGTCAAAGTTGACCTATAATTTCGATTTTTTTTTAATTTTTACAGGAAAAGAATAGGAAAAAAACCGTACCATTTTATTAGTAGCTGAATTTTGGTAGTATGGAGTGGGGGGGGGGTCGTTTGCCCCTGAAAATACCTATTCCTACGTTGTTTGAAATCTATTCCTACGTTGCCTCAGAAAACGTTGGTGAAATCCGTTTGTTGTTGTGAACTTTCCTTCGGAAGTTGTTAGGGGTGCACAGACACAGATGGACGGACAAGACAAACGCAATAGCTGCCGATTTTGATCGCTGTCACAATAGCTCCTGAAGGGTTAGCTAAAAATATGATCTGAAGTTGGAATTGAGAAAATCTCGAAATTAAAATCCTTTATGGAAAATATATTATTTGAAAAAATACAACTGAACTCCTCTCATTGCGAAAATGAGTCCGATTTCAATTGAGTAGTTCTAAATTACTTTCTTTAACCAGCTCAGTTAATTTTAAATCCTATTTATATTTAACTTCATCTTTAGGATTATTAATAATTTAATCTCTTCCAAATCATTATAATTTACACAGGCGTTCAAAACCCTAAAGACGACCACTGGTTCTAATGGTTACAAACACAAAATCAGACGAAACAGCTTGTTACAATTTGCATACCTGTGAACGAGCAGTTGAAACGTGGTGCACATGTAAATCTATAAATCATGCGCACAGAGATCACGTGATATCACTTGAAATGGTTAAAAGGAATTTAACCATTAGATCCTAACCATCCTAAAATCTTTAGGATTGCTCTGAAGGAGGAGTGGGCCAATTTCCCTAAGAAACTCGTAGATAACTTGGTGCTAAGCAAGCCACAACTTTGTGCCACCTGCATCGCAGTTCGGGGTAGCCATATACTGATATGTCTATACTGATATGTCTATACTGCTACGTCTTTCTGTCTGATTATCTATTAAAAATAGTCCCATTTTTTTCGACAATTACGTGTGTCTCTTTTAATCTGGTCCTCTTTTAGTCTAGATCTCACCACATCCAGGTAGAGAAATATCGAGATAGTTTCTCATTTAGAATTTTTTTAATGTTAAAAAGTAATCGGCTAAAATAAGAAAGAAAAGTTTTAAAAGAAAGAAAAAAAAAAAACCTAAAAAAAGAATTTTTCCTAATACTAGTGTGTAAACACAAATTAAAAAAAGGGATCATAAACACAAAAAATATTAAAACACCTACATAACGTGTTGCTGGCTTACAGTTATCAAGTCATTAAAAGAATATCTAATAAGGTTTGTGGAAAGACATGTCAAACGTTCCCTGGAAAAGTGTTAGAATAATTTGGAAAGTACCAGTGTAAAAACTCTGCATAGGTATATCTCCATTCAGTATCATGAAGATATATTTCCAGCATTTGCAAACCACATGGACAACAAGATTTGCAAACCACACGGAATCAAACTGATTTCTCCAGCATTTCGCACAAAAGATGATATCATGAGACATAATTTTGAAAGCAGCCATCAGGTCCAAAAAGGAGTCGTATACGCCATAAATTTTCAAGGATGAGACTTGTCTATATATTTGCGAGACACGCAGGAGAGCAGAGGACCGTGCAGTTGAGCACAGGGGTGCCATCATAAATAGGAATAGTGATTACGTTACACATGTACATGGGTAATTACCTTACACATTTCCTAAGCACGTAGCTGAATTTAATGGCCCGATAATTTTAGCAGCATGTCAACACAACCTCGAAAGGAAGTGCATTGAATCGTGTTTTATATTAACACTAGCAGCAAAGCCTGATGGACGACAGGCATAAAAAAAATCTGAAAAATCATTTTATTATCAACTATCAAATATAAAGTAAATGTAATCTAAATACTGCGCTAACTTGTGAACGAAGCTTCTACGGCAAAAATGGTTTTGAGTTTCGGAATCAGCGTTAACAACTGAGTAAGCATGTCAAATTTCATTAAAATGGATGCAGTGATAACAAAATTATTTGGTTTTGAACGTATGTTTTGTTAGAATTTCAGTTGTAGAGGTCAGTTCCAAGAATAAAATTTCATGGAAACAACATGGAATGATGAAATGAACTAATATTTCCAATTTGAGTATCCTTGATTCAATGCTACCATTGGATCCATTGAGAACTGTTGGATTTTTTTTTAATATCTTAACTATATCGAGTTACATACAGACAGACAGACAGACGAACTTAGCCAATTTATATATATATACATATTTGATTCGATTGATGATTTAATTTGAAATTATTATTTTTTTAATGTTTATCAGACCTATTAGGTGTACTTCTTACCTGTACAACTGTAATATAGGTTCTGAGAGTTTCATCTAAAGGATCATTTTCCATCCAAAAAGGAAAACGAAATACCAACCATATCTAAAGTTTAAAATTATCTGGAAACTTCTAACAACACAATTAATGTAAATAAAAAGCTTAACGTGAACCAAAAGTTTTGAAAAAAAATTTTTTGGAGAATACACATAAATAAACAAAGGTTTTCGCACCCTGACCTACCATTTCGGGAATCTGAGACAGCTGTTTCAGCCTTGTTAGGATTCTTCAGTTAGATTTACCCTTGATGGTAGCTCAAAGTGCGAGACAAAGAAGAGGTAACCACTCCGGCTCCCCTGAATGACCCTTCAAACAAAATGAAGCACCAACAACAACTTACTGTGCACCGCACAGCCTCAAATTCTTTGTCCCAGCAACCGCTGGCCACTAAAGAATTTGAAAATGCACATAAAGTGCCAGAACCTTTGTTTATTTATGTGCATTCTCAAAATTTTTTTTCAAAACTTTTGGTGCACTTAAGCTTTTTATTTATATAATTTGTATATTTATTTAGGTTCTCTATCAGTTCTTAAATTCTTTAGTGCCCAGCGGCTGTCTCAGATTTCCGGCAGGGTGCCAGAACCTTTGTTAATTTATGTATATTCTCAATTTTTTTTCAATTTTTTTTTTCTTTTTTCAATACAATTTCAGTGAGTAAGTTTCTTTTTTAAAATTCTTCATTTCATTGATAAAGAAAATTATGTTGTAAATTTTATAAATCCTTGTTTTTACTATACATACAAGTCTTTATAGGTAATTTTATTTGGACATAATGCTATATTTTATTTCTCAGTTTATCAGATATTTTTAATTCTTGGAGCCTCAAACTTTTTTTTAATATAACATTGTTCTATCGCCCTTTTTTGTATTTAATGATAAATATATATATATATATATATTCGTTATTTCGCATTAAATTGTATATTGCTAATAATTCAGCTACACAGCTCTACATTTTTATGTACCTAGTATTTCATTTCCTAAATGAACTAATTTATATATTATAGATATTATTAATTGATCGATTTATATATACAAGGTAGATAAAGCGATATGGTAATGGTAGAAAACGCGGAGAGATACGGATTCCATTTTGAGTTGACAACGTTCGGGCCATTTTGTTGACATTTTGTTGTACGGGTCGTAGATTCAGAGTTAAGAAATGAATGCTTTGGAAAGGTCCTATTGATTGCTTTTTATAATAAACCTTTACTTTATTTACTTACACTTTTTTATATGCTTTGGAATGGTCCTAATAAAAGAAAACTCAGTTCACATTATGACGTACTAATGACTATATTAGGACCTGTTTTCAGTCATGACATTTGTTATCGGGATTGCTTTTTATAATAAACCTTTACTTTATTTACTTACACTTTTTTATATGCTTTGGAA
>JAFIDM010011450.1:56773-73776 GCA_023159025.1 Thereuonema tuberculata | reverse complement strand
TATATATATATATATATATATATATATATATATATATATATATATATTGGTTTTATTGATTCCAAAGGTCATTTTGAGTCGACAATGTTATATTACATTTTATTGTAAGGGCCGTAGTTTTAGACTTACGAAATGAATGCTTTGGGAATGGTCCCTAATCAAAGAAAGCTCAGTTCACATTAGGAATTGGTAGGAAATAGGGTAAAGGTTTATTACAAAAAGGAATCCCGATAACAAATGTCATGATTGAAAACAAGCATGTTAATTAAAGAAAATGCCTTATTTACTTACATTTCCTAATATTATCCATTATATTTGTATCTTTTATAAAGTACATTTCTTTTTCAATATTCCTTTTCACCTTATAATGCACATATGTTTCCTTTCCTAATAACGTAATATAAAAAAACTCCATAACTTGCCCATTCATGTGCTCTTGAAAATTCGTAAAATTGTTTTAAACTCCCAAATTATTTAACAAAATCCAGTACCTGTTTTTATGAAATTTTTTCTATTTTTTTTTTTTTTAAAGCCCTCGTAATCTTCTATTCTTTACATAATTTAGTATAATTAACACTGCTCACGATTAAAAGCACATTTCCATTAATTTAAAAGCTTAAAATATATATACAACGTTTCAAACCCTCATCTTGTTATTGCAGGTTCCCCTGCAATTGAAAAAGGACCTTGCAATAACAAGATGAGGGTCTGAAACATTGTATATATATTTTAAGCTTTTGAATTAATGGAAATGTGCTTTTAATCGTGAGCAGTGTTAATTGTTGTAACGGCACGTTATAGAGATTTTAATAATTTAGCATACTTTTTCTTTTCATTTAGATACAGTAATATTTTCCTTTTATTATCTTCCCTTTTATTTTTTTTTTTTAACTTTACTTGTTCCTTCTTTTCTTCACATTATTCGTCAAACCAATCTAATTTACGCTCACTGCTCAATTGTAAGTAAACACCTGCAGTACTGGAACAATCCGTTGCAAATTAAACTAATCTTATATATTTAATTTAAGCCTACTTTTAATTCTCTCTTTTTTTTTTAATTTCTAAATTTTCATTTTACCAAATATTATATTTCTTATGTTTTTCTTTCTTCTTTTTAATCTCGTCCCTTATTGCTTTATCGTAAATGTTTTTTTATTACATAGTAATTAATAATAAAATAAGTGAATATAATTTTGTACTAAAGCATAAGTTTAAGGGCGACACATAAAAAAAAAATAATAATAATTAATAAAAAAGGAAGTATAATAACTTAAGGAAAAAAATAAAGAAAAAGTTGGAAAAAAAAATAATGATACCAAGAAAAACAAGGAATCGAACCGACAACCTTCACTATATGAGACCGAGGCATCAAGGCATAGCTGACAACTACAATGAAATGGTTGCATTTCTAACATTTAAACTAATAACGGAAAACTAATAAAAATAATGTCAAATATCTCGAATATGTGTGTGGGGGGGGGGGGGCGTTGGCCCCTAAAAATATCTTATTTCCAGGGCCCCAACAAGGGAAGAGTCAGAAGGTTTCTCAGCACCGGGACCCGACCTAATATCTTCACCGGAAAAAATTGTATGAATTAGCTTATCACTTCTATCACTTTTATAATTTAAGTCTACATTTTATAAATAATTAATTTACTCTCAAAATAATGCTAATAACTGTATGTGCCATGTATGAAATCGTGTGGTGCTTTCGAGATATTATTGGCTAAGAATCTATGATTTTGAACACAACATGGGAGGAGGGGCGGTGTTACTGCATTTGGTATCTGGGTTCTGAATTTGAATTGGGGTCCTGCCCATTGCTACTGTGTTTGGACATCTGAACACGATGGTGATGTCCGTTTGTCGATCCGGCCTTTCGTTGGGGAGTTGTTAGGGCATAGACACGGACGGACGGACGAACAGGACAAACGCAATAGCTACTGATTTCCATCACTTTCACAATAGCTCCCAAATGGGTCTATTGATAGCAGGGGCGTAGATAAGGTGGGCCCCCCCCCCCCCCGAAATAATGAAGATATGTCCTCCCAACGTTTTTTTTTTGGTTGAACAGATAGGTTTCCATTGTTTTTTTGTTTTTTTTGGTTGAATAGATTTTTTGGCCCGGGCCCCCCCCCCGCCCGAAATAATGAAGGTATGTCCTCCCAACGTTTTTATTTTGGTTGAACAGATAGGTTTCCATGGGGTGTCTACTTAATTATATTAATCTTGGCCCCCCCCCCGAAAATATATTCTATAAACGCCACTGATTGATAGTAACTTTATCAATAAAATATCACAAATTCGCTTTTCGTGATTATTTATTTTTTGTCTTTTCAGCACACACTATTAATACAGCCCAATAAGGCCATTTAATTAAATTGCAATTTATTGAAAATCTTACTTTTTTTTTTTTTTTTTTTTTTGAAAGTAAAAATCGCGATTTCTTTTCAAGAAGATATTCGAAAATTCTAAAACTTGCTTGAATGCTTAATTTATTAATATTGTGTACGTTAGTGATGAGCGATATTTCACGGACTGTGATTTTTTTTCACAGATATCAGAAAATCCCAGTTACTAACAGTTACAACTACAGTGACTAGAGACTACAGTGTGGCCAACGGTGGTCTTCTTTTCTATTGGCTGACGCTTCCGCCGCCATGTTGTTCCCAACTGGAGCACAAGTTTGTATAAGCCACAGAAGGGATTTTTCACATTTTAACTAAATTTTTTGATTCACAGTTGTTCTACTGCCTTTGATTGAATTTAATGTTAATTTGAGAAACACAGAAACATGTGTTTTTTCAATTTTGCAGCCTAAAAACACTAAAATATATGTATACAAAATAAAACAAACCTTATATTTTGTGAGCAAAGCCTCTAATTTTTTTTTTTTTTTTTTTTTTTGCAAAAATTAAATAAAAAATATGAGACATAAAATAAAAATCAATTTAAGAAAAAATAAAACAAACCTTATATTTTGTGAGCAAAACTTCTTATTTATTTATTCATTAATTTTTTGTGTCATTTATATTTTTTTTATTGACACTCGTACAAAATACTATCAGTTATTTGTTATAAAAGACAATAAAATAAAGTAAATATCTCTTTGATATTGTTGAATTTTAAAAGGGGAAATGGTGGAAATAAATAATAAAGGGATATAAAGTCTTAGAAAAACGGATTTCAGAAAAAAAATATTAATCATTTACTACAAAGTAACGTAATTATATTCCTTATAATTTAAGTTAACATAAAACTATAATATCTAACAATATATATACAATAATGAACAACAATAGATTTATATACACCTGTATACACAACAATAAACAAACAAATAGATTTAATAAATGTAGCTTCATGATAATAATCCTTTACTCAATAATAACAACAATTTTTCGAATAATCTGATCAATTAATCTTCATCAGGTCGAAAAAGGAAGAAATAAAACTATTTATTTCCTTGAACATAAAACAAACAAATTCTAAACTAAAATTCCAAATTACAATTGATAAAAGTTAAATTTGATATAATTCAAACACTTTTATAATATAATTCAATTATTAAAATGATTGAAAAAAAAACATGAGATTATAAATAAACCAATTATTAAATGACAAATAAGAAACATTATTGTTTGTTTTATGTTCAAGGAAAGAAAAAGTTTTATTTCTTGCTTTTTAGAACTTATGAAGAATAATTGTTCAGATTATTCGAAATATTGTCGTTATTATAGAGTAAAGAATTTTTGGAGGATTTTTATCATTAAGTTATATTTATTATTTTTTAAACAGATGCACGAGCTTCGAATTCAATGACTTTTTAAGATATTCAGTGCATGTAAAAGTTTAGTACAATTATAACTTATACTTATTAATAAATTACTTATTATTAAATAAGTATAAATATGTATAAATAAATACTTATTAAGTATAATACTTATAACAGATAAGTACAGTTTTAATTTAAACAACAGATTTATATACAACTAAAAATTTACTTATCTGTTATAATAAAAATTATAAAATAAATTATAAAAATAATTATAAAAATAATTATAAATAAAAAAATAAATTATAAAAATAATTATAAAAATAATTATAAATAAAAAAATAAATTATAAAAATAATTACAAAAATCTGTTACAGTAAATAATGATAATAAGCAATACAAAGCCTTTATTTATTTCCACCATTTCCCCTATTAAAATTCAACTATATCAAAGAGATATTTACTTTATTTTATTGTCTTAAAATATAAGGATTGTTTTATTTTTTCTTAAATTGATTTTTATTTTATGTCTCATATTTTTTATTTAATTTTTGCAAAAAAAAAAATAAATTAGGGGCTTTCCTCACAAAATATAAAGTTTGTTTTATTTTTTATATATATATTTTAGTGTTTTTAGGGTGCAAAATTGAAAGAAAAATGTTTCTCTGTTTCTCGATTTAACATTAAATTCAATCAAAGGCAGTAGAATAAAGGCAGTGAATCAAAAAATTTAGCTAAACTATGAAAAATCCCCTCTGTGGCTTATACAAACTTGTGCTCCAGTTGGGAACAACATGGCGGACGCTGGTGGTTGGCCGCACTGTACTCTGTAGTCACTGTAGTTACAACGGAACAGTGAAGACAACTTGCGGCAGTATGATGAAACGAATATACTTGAGAAAACACGATATCTATAGAACAGAAGTGAACTTATATCCTTAGGAGATTAATATTTATATTTTAACGAAAATAACGAATAATTTATGTGAAAAAACTAAACAAAAAAGCAAATATAGTTCATCTCTTATAAGAAATATATAGAATCGTTTTGGTTTGGAAAACAATGGCTATTGAGTTAACTGTGACTGCTAATGAAAGTGTGATTTCACGACTACACGCTCTCTTTCCGCAGATATCAGTACAGTAGCACTGCAATGTCAGTAATACCCCAGACGAACTGTGGTCAAAGAAAAAAAACAGATTGGAGAATGCTGGGGATAAATCGAAACATTGAAATACAAATTTCTTGTAAAAAATAAATAAAAGGTAACTCATATATTCAAAGTTAATTACCGAATTTAGCTGTCCTTTTAATATTTTACAATAACATTTCTAAATATTCAATTTTATGTATTACTATTTGAGATAATTTATATAATGAGTTTTCGAATCTTATTTATATTTGATAATATTTTGTATATACAGTAAAACCTCGATATAACGCTCCCGCTTATAGCACTATCCCGTTCTTTACGCTCCTTTTATACAGTCCCTGGAATTTTCTATGTAACTCTGTATACTTTTACCCTCTTATAACGCTTCAAAACCCGCTTGTAGCGCTTTTTTTTATATCGGAAATTTCATATCGAAAAGAAATGTAACACTGTAAAGATTCTTTTCTTTCCCTGGTGGGAGGGAATCTTTGAACTCTGAAGTTGCGGGTCTGTGATACAGTTGTGCAAAATGTCGAAGCGGAAATCCCTTTCTATAAGTGAAAAATTGCAAATTCTTCGTAAGTACGACGAGAATTCTACAGAAGTCAGAAGGATTTCGCAGAATCTCTAGGAATTCCCGCGTCCAGCCTGCGAACAATAATGAAAAACAGGGATGTAATTACCGATGCAGCGAATGGTTGTTGCAAACGTAAAAAAGTAGTGTGCACTTAATCTGCTCCGAAAATATATTAGTATTGCTCCTAGTGGTGTATCAATTTACGTTAATAGTTACCTGAACCGCATTGAAAATATCATAATTCATAACAGTAGCACATACACACACGGCAAACCACAATCAAAGATCTTTTTAATAGGAAATAATCTCATATTTGCAGTATATCTATTGCAGAATCCTGTATGTTTCCTGTAAAATGGTGTCCAAATCTTTCCCCATCTCGTAAATCATTTCCCGTCTACAGCGCTATCCCGCTTATTACGCTTGTAGGTCATGGTCCCTTGACGAGCGTGATAACGGGGTTTTACTGTAGAAAAAAAATATTTTCCTATATTTAATATTATTATTATTACTTTGTAGAACTCATTGCAAATTGGTAAAAAAAAAAAATTAAAAATCATTAAAAAAATCAATGGTAAACATATAATATTTTGTTGTTGATGTTACTCATATACTGATGTTATGGTTATAACGAAATCACATTATAAAGTCAATACAAATATTTTTGAATGATTCTTTACGATATATTTTATTTTCTACAACAAATAAATTTAAATTAATAAAGACAAATACATAAGTTATATATAATCATTTTATTTTACGTTTTCATTACAACAATTTTCGCTAACTTTTTTTTGAAGGCAATGTTCTGATCAAAACACGGTTAAGAAACACTATTACTACACTGACTATTTCAGTTTTTTTGAAAGCTGTGATCATTGTAAAACTGAACCACAGTTGTCATTAGTTTTCTTATGTATCAGATAAAAGTAAATCTCTGATGTATTTGTCGAAGAGACTGAAATAAGTAAAAAAATAATTGGCGCCATATCTGAAGAAAATGTGATCGGTTAAGCGTCTCTTTCCATGGCCTTTCAGTTGATATTTCACAAACAGAATGATCTGTTTAAAATTTTAAAATTTCATATTAAAACGTGGAGCAAATATTATTAACTTCTAAATATAAAATCAACATAAAATGGTTCGTAGGTATTTATTTGTTTTATGGTTTTGTTCTAACATTTCATTTTCATCGGAAACTGGAATTTGTTTTAAGAGATTGTAGCATAAAAGTTCTTCAAGATGCTAATAATCGAACTAAAAGGAGACACAAAAAGAGGCAAAAAACGGAACTCGTAGCGAATTTATATATGTTTAGAAAGTAACTGACAAACTATCAACATTGTAATATTGCTGAACTCTTGAGGAATTCTATTTGAGGACCTTACTCTTCCGATTTCCTTTTGTATTGTGCTATTTTCTCTGTATGTGACATCTAGTTCCTTTTTAAGTTATCATTTCTGATTCAACCTGTTTTATGCATCCTTTCACATGTCTTAGAAATTTCATTTCTCATGTTTGTGTTTTGTTAATTCTCTTTTCCTTGCGCGCAGCACTATGATCAATGTTGATATTTCCATTGCATATTTGCCACATATTCCTCTGAAGTTGTTGATTTTGTTCGCTGTCTTTGTCTTTTTCGGAAGTAACATTATATTGGAAATGTGAAACCTGTTCTGTGATTTTCAATGACAAATTGAAAATGATTTCATGTTCTTATTCGTTAACTTCCAAGAATTTTTTTTTTTTTAATTGATATTTTTAAGTTACACGTGGAACTGAATTTAGCTTATAGACAGTTCTTTGAAGTCTGTCTTTAGTAACATGTAATCACCTGATTGTCTGCAAATAGGGTTTTATTTAAGTAATATTGATCTCTCATTTTTATACTTCCTTATACTTTTTCTCTTTATTTTTGATTGGCGAGATATTACACTCCTGTCTTATTCCTTTATAATAATTCTTTTTTTTTCGGTCTCAATAATAATTTTGGACTTTCATAAAGGCTATGCATGCTTTTGATACATGGGTGAACCACTTTTTTCCATTGTACTCAACAGTTTTGAAATGGCATTAGCAAATGCTTTGTCATTATCGATATATGCTGAATGAGTTGTGCCAGTTTAATTTTTTTAATTTTTTAAACAAATATAAAACCTACTTTTAAACATGGTTCTTCTTCACCATTAGGACGGAAGGATAATAGATGGATGATTCACATCAGTTTTTGAAACTGCAAGCATTTGCTCTGAAACTCTTTTCCACATTTCTTTGGGAAAAAAATGCTGATCATTTTAATAAATTTTCATTTTTTTTTTATGTTAGTGAAACTTTATTGCGGGTCAAAGTTGACCTATGATTTCGAATTTTTTTTTTAATTTTTACAAGAAAAGGATAAGAAAAAAACCTTATTTCTTTATCGTTCTTTAGCAAATATTATCCATAAATACATTTCCTTGTTATTATCATATTCCCAAATCAATTTTCGGACACTGGTAATAGAATCACCCTCTATGATGGGAAATTTTTGTTGCTTTACTGTCCTTTGGTTATTATTATTTTCATCCTAAGGTGACAGTCAGATTTCTGCCTGCTATGAAGAGAAATAAATACTGAAGAACAAAGAAACATCCAAGCTCTGCCCCGGGATTCGAACATTGATTCCGACAGATCGACCTCATGCCAGACCGTTGCCCGGACCACTCGTCCACGCCGGAATATTTCATTGAAATCCTAACATATTTTAATATATTCTATAATAAAAAAATCGAAGCAACTAATGAAGAAAGCATCCAATTTGAATGAAACTCCATAGTAAATAGATTCTCATTAGATATGCAACTGATTAAAGTTTATTTATCAAGAAATGTCACCCTCACCCTTAACGGAAGTGCTCGTCTTAGCCGAAAAGGGCCCTCAGAATCTTATTAGACATGTTCTGCTTTATGGAAGTGTTGTATTGATATCACTTTGCCATCAGTAATTTCTCGAGACGCAGCTCAAAGACTCTGAGAGCATTCATGCGAACGAATGTCACCCAAACGCCATTTGGGTCATAGTGATGCTTATGTTGGAAGCTGCTAGAATCGATGGTTGCATCAGGACAATCATTCACGTTGCCAAGAATCTGGTTGACTTTAATAATACGACTGCTAGAGTCAATCGGTTTTTATGGGACAAGCCTTAACTGCTCTGACAGCTTCACTCTATACCATTTTGAGAGATATAGCAACTGTATACAGCAGCTTGTACGGTCGTCAAAATTTCCAACGTTTGCATAGGGAAACAATGCGCGGCGACACCGTCTTCTTAACAATGAGCCACGCGCGACTGCAGCTTTCTCTAGAAGCATAGCGGCAGTTATTGAATGACGTGATGTTGAGAACATTAGAAAATCATTCCCTTATGCTTTAATATCGATATTAATTTTGGAAATTTTAAATTAATGTTGGTGAGTTAATTTGTAAATTGGCAGTGAATTATGCGGTGTATTTCAAACGATTAACGATTTCTTGAAACATATCATATATCATGTTGCCTTAAGCAACGTCAACCATCCTACTTGCCTTTAAGTGCTTGATACCGAATTTGTAATAATTTTGATTTTCGAAAAGAATCAGTGGTTCACTTAAGCGAACACTTTTCTGATCATACCAAACTCGCACATTAAGATTTAAAAAGACAGAAAAGTGTTGCGAAGCGGATGTAGAATCCTCTGCACAGTTCAGTTTCGCATTGAACTTTTTTTTTTTTTTACCCAGCAAAGAGTTGGACGGGCGGGAAAAAAAGCATAGAAAAAAAGCCTGGGGAAAAAAGGCAGGAGGGAAAACCGGGGGGGGGGGGGGGATTGGGGAAAAACAACAAAAGGAATAAAAGCCAAGGGACATAAGTCCGGGGGAGCAAAAGCTGGAGGATAAAGCTTGCGAAAGATTATTTAGTTAGTGTATTTACAAAATTTGTTAGGTAAGAGTAGGGATTTTTTCCAGCGGCTTTTTTTTACGCGCTTTTCCCGCCCTCCCCCATCCTTTTTTTACTCAGGGTTTTGTTCACGGTTTGTGTTTTTCGAGAACCGCGAGATTGTGCGTGTTACGTAGTGTTGAAATTGGACATTCTGTCAGGGCTAATGTAAAAGTCGAAATTTCGTGACGAACAAACGTTGCAGTGTTATTTATACACTGATCGAAATAGCTCGAACGAGAATCGGTGTATGACTGGCCTGGTAATAACTCCAATTCGATCATACTCAGTGGGGGGGCTCTCTCAATTTTTTTCACCTTCATTCGGGTCAAATACTCGAGTAAGGCTAATGGTAATTGCCCGATGTAGGCTATTGTTGCTAAAATGTTTACGCGAAATTACAACTTGGCGGTTTACGTTGCCACCATTCGTGACCTACGTGCCAGGGGTGGCGCCGTAGGGGATGGTCAGCCCAACCCCGGTCCGGCGCGTCGGCGCATGTTCGTCGGGGAAACGTAACAAAAACAGTATGAGCAACAATCCCCAAATATATAAAAACGCAAACAACATTTCGGCAGATTTCGCGGTTGCCCCCCTGTCGGGCACCCATTGTCCCCCTGTCGGACAATTCCTGGCGCCACTGCTGCTATGTGCGCCTTTCTGGGATTCACCATTGGCTACCCATTTTTATACTAGAAAGGGGGGGGGGGACTGGCCTATTTGTTTTCTTTAAGTCAAACCTTTTTATTAAATTTGCTGGGATGTTTTGACTCTCAGGTCAAGCTGCAGGTTGGTTTATTCGATCTTTATTTTTTATTATTTATATAACCTTTAAATTTTTTAATTACTTCTATTTTCTAAGCAAACTTGCAGAGAAATAGGATAGTAAAATACGTTTCCTTTAATCGAAAAAACGATATGCAGCTTGTTTATAACATTCCGTACAATTCTAGCCTTTTAGGCCACTTAACAAAAGGAAGTTGTTTCTCGAGCCTTTTTTAAAAAAAAATTGGTGCAGGTTTGGGCGGTTTTGTTTTATTATTATTTATTTTACTCTTTTTTACCATATTTATCATATTTTACCACATTCACAAAGGAAGAAATGTCTATTTTGTCATGAGTCAAATTTATCGAGTTAACTCAATGAATTACAAACACTCACAAAAAAAAAGTCCAACGAATAAAAAATTTGTTAGTTACAGATCGTGAGTTGCCATTTTTGGTTGCCGTAACAAAAAAAAAGTCCGTGCGGGGGGTTTCGAGTCGGGGCGGCGGGGCTTGAGAAACAACTTTTTTTTTATTTAATGGCCTTATATAACTTTTTTTTTTTTTTTTTTAGTTTTTTTCATCTTTTTTATACGTTAGATTCTTGGTATTCTACAATTGTTTTTATTTTGCCTTTGTTAGCCAACGTGTATTTAAATTGTATTACACATGTTAAGATTTTTTCTTTCAATGTCCTTATTTTCAACATTTTCTTTTCGAGTGTTCGATTTCTTTTATTTTGGACAACATGAAAGTCATATTTTGCTTTAATATTTGGTCCATACGCCTTCATTGTCAATTACAGCTTGCATTCTTCGTGGCATTGATGCAATGAGAGCGTGAATATAGTTATAATCTTGTCGAATAACTTCCCATGTTTCTTCAATAGCCATCCACAAATTATCTGCATTACGGACAGTGTTCAATTTCGGAGCAATTTCTGCCTTCAATCTAGCCCATACGTTTTCAATGGGGTTCATATCTGCCCCTTTGGCTGGCCATGGCAGCAAACGTAACTCGGGATGTTCCAGAAACCATGATGTCACTGCTCGGGATTGATGGATGGGGCTCTTGTCCTGCATTAACCAAAAATAGCCGTTTGGAAAGTGACTATGGAGGATTTCTGGAATTGCCACGTGCTCCAGAAGATCCATATATTGGATCCGGTCAAAACGACCCTCAATTCGGTGGATTTGCCCAAGTCCCTGCATGCTGCAGCAACTCCATACAGAAACTGAGAACCGTCCACTGTTCTTGGTCACTTGGACGTAGTTGTCGTCAAACCGGTTTCCACTCGGTCTCCAAACACGGATCTTCCCGTTGGGTGTGCTTTGGATGCATGACTCATCGGTGAATAAGACTTCACTCCATTCGTTGTCCCAAGTCCTGTGGTTTTCGGCAAACAACAGTCGATCCTGGACATGTCTAGGCAACAATATGTCTTTTCTGGCAGCAACTCTTGAATGCAGGCCGGCTTCATGAAGCCTATTGCGGATGGTTTGCTTGCTAATGTTTTGCAGTTGCAGGTCCGTCTTGATCGTAGCTGCATGTGCCATGGGGTTAGCAACAGCCATTCCAACGATGAGGAGATCTTCGTCAGTCGTTGTAACACGGGGCTTGGGGTTGCGAGGAAGATCTTCCAGCCTTCTTCCATTTTGCCATGCTGTTTCCCAGCGCTGGACAGTCGGTATAGAGCAATTCATTTCGTCAGCCACTTCGTCTACAGACCGTCCACCTTCCAATAAGCCAACTAGACGAGCCCTTTCTGTGGTTGTTAAGAGAGGCATTGTATTGCAACGATTCCAAACTAACAAAGATCAGTCGATTGTTTGTTCCAAACGTATAGCTTGCGCTCGTGGAAGGAGACTACAACAATGCATAGCTACGCGCGACGCACTCTCGTAATGTCATCGGTAGAAACGACGCGCAGAAAGCAAAGGGCGCAGGCCGCTTTTATATTGAAACTATCACAAAATACTTCATGAAAATGTTAAAGAGCACACTGATAGAAATAAAAAGAGGGAGAGACAACACGCTAACGCCAGTAAAATAAATACACATGTGAACACATTTACATTTAATAATTCAAATAATAAATTACTGTAAATGACGTAATTAACAGCGTATTTCGTGTTTGAATCATTTAAACTCATATGATGTAATTTACAGCATATTTCGTGTTTCAATCATTTAACCCCTGGAACTCTCTTTCAGAGTTTGTTATCTCTGCCCCATCCCTGAATTGTTTCAAGTCCAGGTATGACGGCATGAGACGGTAAATGGATTTTGGGTGGGTGGGTGCTTATGAGCTTGGCTCGGCGCCGTCTGGTTTCTATTTCTATTTCTATTTCTAAACGTAGGTGCTATAGGCCTAATTTACAGCATGTTTCGTATTTTAATTATTTCAACGTATAGCTATACGGGAAAAAGCCGACTAGCGAAATTAATACGCAAAATAATGAATTTTGTGTATTGAATTATTATATTGCATTATTATTACATTGTTACTGACGTTACGTTGCTAACAGGTTACGACAAAAAAAACATGTTACATTACTCCATTGGGATTACAGAGGGAAAAAACACAAAGCTTAAGTAATGCCACTTTTTTTTTAAATCCTTTGAGCCTCAACTGAAGCAACGTAATTTGCTTGTGTAGCTAAGTAGCTCAATTTTGAATCTTCAGACACTTTAGAAGCAGAAGAAAGTCTAGTAAGGGGACGGGCAAGCCCGGGGATCGAACTAATGACACCCGGGAAACATCCTAAACTGTCCAGAAACAAGCCTGAATTGAATCTCGTAGCTGCTGAAGGAGCTGGGCAGACTCTCGCCCTACCCTGATCAGCAGGTCTGGCAGAAAATTTGCCAGAGTCCCCTTTTCAGCCACTGACCAAATAATTTGACACAAATAAACTGCGCCGGTGGGCTTTAATTTCCTTTATTTATTGTTTACGACGATTTATTGTGTTTATTAAACGTATTTGAAAATGATCCATTCAATGTGGGATGCCGGTGAACGAAAATGGACAAATCATGTTTCTTGAATTAGCCACGTTATAGGCCTAATTTTTAAGCTCAGAAAGACCACGATGGCAATAGAACTAAACGCCATACTAAAACATTGCACCACACATTAAAAAAAAGTCATTCACGGTATTGTATCAGTTATCTTTATAGTTGGAAAAGGGCTTTTTTTTAAGTAATTTTTTTTAACCTTAAGTTAGTTGAGTTGACTGAATAGCTGAACTGGCCAAATTTTTAACCACTTAGCACATTTGAGAAACCGAAGAAACACTGGTAAGGGAGAGGGGGGGAGGGGATGGAAATCCGGGAAACGAACTTGGCCTTGCCTTCTCTCTTGCAACAGTAGCATTATCTCCTTGGCCTGACGTCTTTTAATAATTGTCTTCTTGCTATCAGCCAGAAATTGCATTGTTGTGCGCCCATTGTTTAAACGATGTGTTGCAGAATATTGGTTCCCTATGCAAACGTTGGAAATTTTGACGACTGTACCTACTTGCACCATTGCTAGACGAATTCAAGTTGGGCTTCATTCCTGTCACCCTTACGAGGCAAGCCTTTAAGAATCCAATCTTGGAGGCTACGTCTAGGGTGATGTCGTGCCAGAGAAATGATTGCTCTTGAATGGTCTCATATTTTGTTACTGATGATTTTCGCTTCTTTCTTATAGCAGATGATTATCCGCGTCTGGAAAGGATCTGCGCATGGAGTGTTCAAATCCTTGGCAATATTGCCTTGAGAAACATTACAATGGGAGTCATTACAATAGAAATAGTATGTGAAGCCCTTTCTAAAGATAGCAGGTCTTCTTTCACAGTGATTTTCAGGAATCTTAAATGCAAAGCGATACCTGCAAGACATCCTGCAACCGTTGTTTTGTCCTTCCTGTCTTGCCTGCTAGGAATAATTTTCCATTAGGATAATGCACGTCGACACACGGCATACGTTTCCTAGCAGTGCCTACAGGCAATTCAAACCTTTCTTTGGCCTGGCAGATCCACTGACTCGTCTCCCATATCTGTTCCATCACCGAAGATCATGTATTTTAAGAAATAGATGCAACAGGCTTGGCGTGATCTTCCACAAGAGAACACAGGACTTTGTTTCATTACATGCCACTCTATGTTCTAGCTTTCCCAGTAACAACGATGCCACACTATGTTCTAGTTTTCCCAGTAACAACGATGCACGCTCTCATTCAATAAAAATGCTTTTTTTTATGTGAAATCTGAATCAAATCCAATTCTCTTCATCCAAATGGCAATTACAAAGTTCCATTCAAATTGGAAACTTCCTTCTTTGTGTTAGTTTTACTTTAAAAGCAATTTGATGAAGGATGGTTTTTGTAAAAATATTAAGAATCGAATTTTTTTTAAAATCATAATTTGCTGCGCAGTTTATAGCTCTGATATCTAGTAAATATTCTTTAATATTGTAGAACACAGTCTTTGGTTGCGAATTTATTCGTACATCTATTTACATTTGTTATAGTGTTGGACGGTTAGTTTTATTTCCTTTTTTTATAATATCTTAGTATTCCTGAAGAGATCTATTACTTTATTATACTAATTTAAATTTAAAGCGATTTATTTATTTATTTATTCATTTATTTATTTATTTATTTATTTATTTATTTATTTATTTATTTATAGTTGTCTCACTTGTTTTTAATTTACTCCAACTGTCTGGCTTTCATGTTTTTTTAATCGGTTTTTTTATATAAATTTTCTCTACTATTTGTCTCATTGTTCTTACATTAATTGATCCCTTTACTTTTGCAAATAAAAAACAAATAAAATAGAAAATGAACTTTTAAAGATTTACATTAAACAAACTAGAAAAGAAAAAATATATAAATACACAGAAATTAGAGAAGGATATTTCATTCACTTCTTTATCGAAACTGAAAGTAACTAAAATGTATCTAATTTCTAAAATAGAAATTTAAAACATTCTGAAATAAAAATAATTTCTAAAAAATAAAGAATGAAAATACAAATTAGTAAAACATTAAAATAAGGATCTGGTCTGATTTTTTTCGGGCTGGCTAGCGTACTCTGGCTACTCACAGCACAGCAAGGGACTTTTTGGCTGCCACGTTTGAAACCCTATATCGCGTTTTACTAGTCTTCTAACAATGCCTTCGTGCTAATTGTTGAGGGAGTTTGTTCATTTCATGTGCGTTGCTTGTTGGTGGTAAATGGCGAAAATACAACAATGGCTGTCACTGAATCAAGAAAAATAAATCAAATAAAATAGATTAAATTTAAGTAAAGAAAATAAGGGAACAAAACTAAAACTACGTCTTGAATAGAATAAAATTAAAAATTTGCAAATGGCATAAAAATATTGGATCGAAGTTCTCTAACGATTGAAACGATTATTTCAAAAACATCCCAAGTCCAGGTTTATCGAAAACTGGCTTCTTATAAAACTGATAAAAATCATAGCCACAGAACTTCAGAGGACAATAAATATATAATTATAACCTTAGAATATTTTTTTCTTATTAAAACATATTTTTTAATAATAAGTTTTTTTTTTCTTTTGTTTCTTCTGAAAAGTTCTGGAAGATTCAGGTATTGTTGCTATTGAGCTATTAACCTCCAATAAACACCGGACATGAAATGAACGAACTTCCTCAACAATTAGCAAGAACAGATTGTTAGAAGACTAGTAAAACCCGATATATCTATAAATTCAGTGAAAATCATTTACTTTATCGACTGGGAGTTGTGGCGAGCTCCTGTAATCCAGCTACTTGGAAGTCGGGGTCTGGGATGATTTGAGGATGGGGGTCCTGTCGTACAATGTCCTATGGCGATCGTGTGTCCACACTAAGCATGGCATCAATATGGTGTGCTTAGGGGAGCCTGACTTCACCAGGTTGTCTAAGGAGGAGTGAACCGGGTCAGGACGGAAACGTAGCAGCCAAAAGCTCCCGTGTTGTGCAGTAGTGGGATCGCACCTGTGAATAGGTATTGTACGATAGCCCGTCCAATAGAATTAGACCAGATCCTTTTTTTTCTTTTATTATTATATTGTTTTTTTGTTTTTCTTTTTTATTTTACAGTTTTTTCTTCTGCTTTATTATCATTTCTTTTTATTTTTCATGTTTCTTTCTTTTTCTTTTTTTTTGATAAATTTTGAATAATTGATTGCATTTTTTTCCAATCTTGAGATCGGGACAAATCACGTCAGATAAGTTATGTTCCTAATTAGTATTCAGTTATTTTTTCATTTAATGTTCTTTTCTTTAAATCTTGTTTCGACAAATTGTTAGTAAATGGTAAATTGTTATTTATTTAAAAGCTAGTAAGAACCGATATATATACAATGAAAAGCACTAACTGTATCGACTGGGAGTTGTGGTTACTTGGAAGCCTGGGTCTGAAATGATTTGAGGACGGGAGTATAATGTCCTGTGGTAGAGTACAATAGCCTGTCAATTGAATTAGACCAGACCTTTTTAAATACTAATCTGTATTTCCATTGTTTCTTTTTCTTGTTCAGAAAATGTAAGTAAACTTGATCATTTTCCAGAAAGAAGTGGATGAAATTTTCAAAATTTGAAATTTCATCCGACTTTATTAATTCTTCTTTTTTTTTACGTTATTAAATAAATCATTGCTTTTTAACTATATATTTTGTTGTTTCAGTATCGGTCTTATAATTACTTTACTTTTTTTTTATTTTTAATTTTATAAGTTTGGATTGATGGATGTACATAGGTGAACTGTAAGATCCTGATACT